>SEYY01020939.1:60000-87500 GCA_009176605.1 Armadillidium nasatum
ATATATATATATATATATATATATATATATATATATATATATATATATATATATATATATATATATATATATATATATATATATATATATATATATATATATATATATATATATATATATATATATATATATATATATATATATATATATACTATATATATATATATATTATATATAGCTTATATAAAAAATTACGGACACAACGTAAAATAAAAATTTTCAGCGAAAAAACTTTTTCATACAGAAAATTTCTTTTAGAAAGATTTTATTTTTTACTAAATTGATTTCATAAATAAACTTACTGTCAAAAAGGATTGGCGTCCAATATGGAAGAAGTTTTCTATCCATAAATCTTTCTCCAGTCTTATATAATCTATCAACGAGTTCATCTACCAATATATATATATATATATATATATATATATATATATATATATATATATATATATATATATATATATATATATATATATATATATATTATATATATATATATATATATATATATATATATATATATATATATATATATATATATATATATATATATATATATATATATATATATATATATATATATATATATATATATATATATATATATATATATATATATATATATATATATATATATATATATATATATATATATATATATATATATATATATATATATATATATATATATATATATATATATATATATATATATATATATATATATATATATATATATATATATATATATATATATATATATATATATATATATATATATATATATATATATATATATATATATATATATATATTATATATATATATATATATATATATATATATATATATATACATATATATATACATATACGTATTACATGTTTGTGTGTGCGTGTGAGCATTTTAATGCTTAAATAAATTTAAAAAATACTTTTCTCAGTGTTAAAAAGTTTTTAACATCAAAAACATAATTAAAACTTTATATAATTTTAAAAAAAAACTTTCTTAAAACAACTTGTCGAATTATTTAATAAATTAAGTTTACGAAAGCTTTTAATTTGCTAATTAATTACCAAAAAATATTTTTAATGAATATAAAGAAAATTATTTTTGAATTTAATTTATAAGAACGCAAAAAAATTTTAATTTATTTTACTTACAAATTGGATTTTGGAAATATTTTGAGGTTTCATCGAAAGTTTTCTTAATTTCACTTCAATCAAGTTACACTGTATATATATATATATATATATATATATATATATATATATATATATATATATATATATATATATATATATATATATATATATATATATATATATATATATATATATATATATATATATATATATATATAACAGGACCTCTATTCTCGAAGAGGAATTTAATAATAGCTAAAGAACTATAACATTTTTTAAGCATTTTTTACGGACTATTTTTGGGTGATTTAAAGCTTCTATCCATTATTGAATACAATGAAGATATTACGAAATATTACGAAATATATAAAATCAAAGGAAAAAATGTTACACAAAAGTTATATCAATAAATAAATAAATAAAAATCATTTTATAGAAAAAAAATATTAAATAGTAAAGTAAACAGTTAAGACCTAAGTACAAAATTCTATTTCAATATCAGAATATTTTCTGAATGGAAATTTTCATTTAAATTTGGAGTGTTGTACCAGATATCTAAGGATTCTAAAGAACGGAGGTCCTATGTAGGTGGCATCACAGTCATCGCATTTGTAATTGTATATCACTGATCAGTATAAAGGTATAAGAAAAGTTTTTCTTCAACTTTGTAGAACCTTCCGATTTTATTTTCATTAGAAAATACTAATTTGGATTTAAACTGTGGGTAATTTCTTTTCATAATGCATTTAATTCTGCGTTCGGTTTCACAGCTCATTCTCCTCATAAAAGGTAATTCCATATACAGGGTATCTTTTGCTTCTGTTGGTACAGTAGTGTATTCCTGAAAAAAAATTTAAATTAAGTTGATTCCTAAATACATTATCAATTATGAGTCCTCGGAATCCATTCTTTGGAAATTAGGAAGTCCAATTCATTTGAGAGATTAATAAACGTAGATGAGGTCTAGTATGCTCTATCGAAAAGTACTTTAATTAAATTAATATTATATATACAAATGGGATAAAAGAACTGAATTAAGTAGTTCTGTGAATATTGGTTTCTATAAAAGCTAGTTTGAAATTTGTTGTTTTCCTTATTTATTTTTATATCAAGAAATGCCAGGAGTTCTCCTCTTCAACATCCACCATGAACTTGATATATTTTTGCTTAATTGATATAATGTAAGATCATCAATTTCGTTTCTGGATTTAAAAAGTAGAAAGAAATCATCCACATATTTTCAGTAAAAAATCAATTTGAATTCCCCAGGAATTAAAACATTCATTAAGACAAATGGATTCGAAATAGCACATGAAAATGTTACTTAGAGTAGGTCCTAAAGAACTACTCTTGGCAACACCATCGGGTTGCTTATAAAATTCTACATTAAATGAAAATATTATATCTTTTGTTGCGATATGCAGTAATTCCTCAAAATTTGATTTATTCAGACAATTAACAGGGGAGGTATTCGTAAATAATGAATTAAGTATATTGTCCAATGTTTCCCTCTCAAAAAAAACAAGCCTAAAGTTGCCTATGCTCACACAAAATTCATGGGCCGACAATGCATTCCTTACGTTATGAGGACGCAATAAAAGTGAAAGTATACGATCGGTTAATTCCCTCAAGCATTTGAAGATCTGGTACCAATAGAAAAGAGAGATACCAACAATGTGACTCTGAAAGATAAAAAAAGTGTCAAGTGAATTGGAGGGAGAGGAACAGTTTATAAATCTTTTAGAATTTGACTCTACACTATCCAAAAGATTTATAAAATTTGAGCTACCCCAGATATGAGAGAAGCACTCTATACAAAAGCTGATGAGGCTCTTTAATAATTGGAGTAACTGCTAAAAAGGGGAAAAAATCTTGTTTCCTAAACAGAATTTCCATCTTCTTTGAGTCCGCTCTAACAACCATTGTGATGTGAAGTTTTAATTTATTACTTAATTATCCTAAATCATATATATTTTGTCTGTGTGAAGGTCAAAGATGTTTATATTGCCAACAGAAGAGATGGGAGCACCATCGAATTAATTTGAAAATTAGGAGGTGTCTTTGAGAGAGAGATTTCTTGAAGTTGAGGTTTAAAGAGTTGAATTTCACAAGGTTGCGAAAGATCCCATTGGCAAATTCTATCCAAATCGATGAGAATTGAATCGGAAAGATTAAGACGAGAGGCAACCTTAGATGCTAAAGAGGGAGCAGATTTGAAATGTGTAGAAGAATGGAGGATTGAGTCATTGGCATATGAATGGATAGGGTTAGATGAGCATCTGAAATGGTTATTAATGAAAAGTAGGAATAGAGTAGCAGAAAAGACAGAAATAACTCTAAGTAATATCACTATTGATAGGAAAGAAAGAGTCACCCCATCAACTACAACCGAAATGGAACGATTGGAAAGAAAGTTATCCATAAAGTAATCAAATTCAAAAATTAAAATCGCAAAAAATATGCTTCTCTGTAAGGTAAAACACAAATTATTATTATTATTTTTTGTTTCAGAAATAAGAAATTTTTGAGAAATTTCAATTGCAAAAGATTACAAAATCTTTCAAAACAATTCCAATTGCTTTATGGTTTCAATATTCTGTTTCTATTGAACCAAATGTTAATGGATTTTCTACCTTTATTGCATTATCGAACAAATTATTAGTTTCATCCCTCGTATTTCTTCTCAGTGGTCAACTGAAGTTCTAATTGCTATTCTACAATAAACTGGTATCTTACTCACAGCACCATTATTGAAAATAAATTGTTTTTCTTTATGAAGGAATATAAAATTTGGAATTTCGATTATTGAAGATAAAATGTAGAATTCATTTTCAAATATGAAAGGAAATTATAAGTATTTTATAGGTTACTAATTTCAAAATAAATTTGTACTCATATATCTGATGCTTGATTTGGATATAATTTATATATATACTTTTTAAGATAATTTTATAGCTGTTCAATCATTTTATATAAATACATGAAAAAACATTTCTGGTGTTTTTTTTTTAAAAAAAAGTAACTCTAATGAGTATTTTAAAATCAAAAAAATGTTCAAACTTTTTTTCCGAACATTCTTCACTTAACGAAGTCAAAGGCAATCTAGTGGCGTTAAATTAGTAAATTGTACTGTCCAATTTTGAAGCCTTATAGACATCTGATCGATAAATTAAGGAAACAATTATTTCAGTAGGTTTAAGCTATTTTTTCCATAATGTCATAATGCATTGCCTAATAAAATAAATATAATGATTTCAAATATAGTATTCTCTCTAAGTTGGAGTTCAAGAAACTGTTTGATAATATTACTGTAGTTATATCCTATGAAAATAAAGTTTACAGAGAAAAAAATTTTACATATGTTTTTGAGTTAATCATAATGAAACCTTTAAAGGAATTCTTTCTCCAATTAATGGTTACAGCTGATCAATTCACTTAATTAATCCGTCAGTTTTGTTGTTTATTGCCCTAACAGTTATTTCGTCCATATTTATTTTATGTAAATAGTCACATAACCATCATTTTAAACCATCACCGTTAAAAAAAAACTTGCTTCATCTAATAGTCATTTGTGACACTCTGTCTATTTATGCATGCATCGGTATTGACTTTTAAATCTCTACCTTTGTAGTGAACAGATGAGGTGTGTCACATATCACAAAGCCTCCAAGCAAGCAAACAATGATTGCTATTATGTCAAATAATATTATTCCTAGTGTGAAAATTCGATAACCGCTTGAAATAACAATGAGGAATATGAGTCCAATCACTGTAACTGTAAAGACTTCGTAAACCTTTAGTGCTTCTTTCGCCAACTTTGCAGTCTGAAATAAGCATAAATAAATTAATGAATGTTCATTTTATTATATATATATATATATATATATATATATATATATATATATATATATATATATATATATATATATATATATATATATATATATATATATATATATATATATATATATATAGCTGAAACACAGCAGTTTCAGCTCTCCAACAGCAAAAGCCCTGTTCTGTTTCTGTTGCTTCTTACTGTCTCTATTCTCAATTCTCAACATTAAGAGGATGAAAAGGACATTTGTGACATTATCTATTCTCATGTTAGTAATCTGAAGTTTTCCGTATTTTATATCAAATGTCTTCGGCTCTTTTTCCTGTCTTCATCTGAAATCACACGTTCTTTTAATTTATTACTTAACCATCCTAAATCTTTGCCTTCTTATATCTAAATGAAAACTTTTCTGAAAATTTCCCCTTTGTCACTTCGATATTCACTATCGCTAATGGCTTTCCTCTAGGTTCTAAGATACAGCAAAGTGTCTACCAGTTTTCTGTCCATGTAATAATAATTTGAGAGGGTGCAGCTCCCTAATAGTGTCACTGATCGTATGTGAAACGAACCCATCATATTAGACCTTTTCTTAGCTTCCAATCATTCTCCTTACACTTTTGAACATGTCTCTCTTCTGGGTTTCTTTAACCACCTTCTCATTTCGGCATTCTTTTCTATATCAATTCAAGTATTCATATTTCAAATTCCCGCCTGCAGAGTAGAAATATTTTTGATATTTCGATGCTAAAATCTTATCTGAGTTCTGGTAATACTCTTTTGATTTCATCTGGGATGACCAATTATTTATTCATGCTCCTCTTCTTCTCGCCATTTATGTACTTTGAAAAAAATGACAACTAAAAACTTTCACTTACCTCATTCTTTCGTCTTGTTTTCTCCTATTGCATTACTTCTGTCTAATTTTTTAATAAAGTTGATTTTTACCTGCCATTGGGATTTATTATAAAGATATTATATTTTAATGGTAAAGAGTACGGTTCAGAAGATATTTATCCTGAGGTTCTCGAAACTTTGGCTTCTGGTCTTCCTTTAATTCTTACTTGGAGTTTGTGCTCTTTCAACCTGAGTCAAAGTGGATAGGTACTTGTCAGTACTCTAGATTGTGGTCCTATTGGTTTATTCCCCGTTTCTTTTCAGTCTCTTTAGAGCAACTATTGTGGAATGCCGCCATTTATCTTTTACTCAGCCAGTGAAGGTGTTCATAAAGGTTCTGTTATACCCATTGCATTTTTCGAATTTTCTTCAGTGATCTTAAAATTGTAAATCGTCAACTATTTACTCTTATGAAGACGACCCCTCTCTTCACTACTATTTGAATTATGAAAAACAGACTCTTTCTTTTCTCTCTCTCTCTCTCTTTCTCTCTCTCTCTCTGTCTCTCTCTCTCTTTATATATATATATATATATATATATATATATATATATATATATATATATATATATATATATATATATATATATATATATATATATATATATATATATATATATATATATATATATATATATATATATATATATATATATATATATATATATATATATATATATATATATATATATATATATATATATATATATATATATATATATATATATATATATATATATATATATATATCAGAAAAGGTAGAGCAGATTTGATAGCATCGTCTATATGCAAAATAAGTATAAGCAATTGAAGCATGAGAATGAAGACTGACGTCTCATTTCAAATACATGGAAATTGACGAAGGAAAAAAGTTTTTCTGGAGACATTTACCAAAATTTTTCAGGACAAAAATGATCAGTAAGTATTGCAAGATATGCATCAGTTACTTTTAATTTCAGATGACTATTATAGTAATGTTAAACATCTGAAGAGGCTTTATATATATATATATATATATATATATATATATATATATATATATATATATATATATATATATATATATATATATATATATATATATATATATATATATATATATATATATATATATATATATATATATATATATATATATATATATATATATATATATATATATATATATATATATATATATATATATATATATATATATATATATATATATATATATATATATATATATATATATATATATATATATATATATATACTTTCTGGCATTTTCATCTGGGTAATTGAGGGTATTGCTTCGCATTTTCGCCAATTATTCTTGAAATGAATGCAGCTTTGACACTGATGATGCTCCGGTGTCTGCCGAAAGAGTGGAAGCTGTGATATCTGATTAGATGAGCAGGTTCAACCTCATTTCAACTAAATCCTTCTCTCCTCAAAATACATGGTTTTATAGCACCTGCTCTCGTGTCATTCAGGAGAGAGACAGCGGTACCGATCGTGGAAAAATTATTCTTATATCACTCTCTAATTTTTTTTTTCTGCTCGGAATTTTCTATTATTTCTACTTTGACAGGCCAAGGATGCTTTCACCAAAAGAAAGTGCTCTGACCTCCTTGGTTCTCCTACTGTTAAAAATTTCTGGTCTCTTGCCAAAAAATATCTCTAACAACTTTTGCAAATCTTCCTTTCCTCCTCTTATTCGATCTGATGGATCTGTAGTTAATACTCCTACTGAAAATGTCAGTCTCTTCGGCCTCCTTTTTTCAACTAATTCTACCCTTGATGATTCCGGTATCCTTCCTCCTACTTCTTCTTCTCTCAGGTGTCCCATGTCTTTACTCTGGATTTCATGTGGTCAGGCTCATGGGTTTCTAAAATCTATGAACATAAGGAAGGCAAGTGACTCGGATGGCATTCCTCCTCATGTTTTGAAGGAATATACTTCCGAGCTGGCGCCTCTCCTCTTTCAACTCTACTCTCTAAGCTTTAATACTAATACTTTTCATCTGTGCTGGAAGCGCGCATGTTCAACATACATATTTGGGTCAGAGAAAACATAATTGTTTCAAATTCTTCTAAAATTTTGTTCCGTCGTCTTTCTACTAGATATAATATTAC
The DNA here is from genome assembly GCA_009176605.1 of Armadillidium nasatum. NCBI lineage: Eukaryota > Metazoa > Arthropoda > Malacostraca > Isopoda > Armadillidiidae > Armadillidium > Armadillidium nasatum. The sequence goes on from SEYY01020939.1 coordinate 67,992, forward strand.
ACACAACTCAAACCTTCTTCTCTCTTAAATATACTTGGTTTTTCTTTTCTCTTATGATCTTTCTTGGAAGGGTCACATTACTTCTCTTTTTAAGAAAGCTTCTAAGAGGCTGATTGTTCCGAAGTCCTTTCGAAATTTCTTCAAGCTACCCCAGTTGCTTGCTCTTTATAGGAATGTTGTTCACCTCTGTATGGAGTAAGCCTCACACATCTGAGGTTGTTCCACTCAAACAACTCTCCTAAGCAAGAAGAAGTCTAGGGCTTCTCGTCCAATCAACAGTTTTACACTTACTAACTTTCTCAAGTCTCTTTCTCAAGAATAATGTGGGTAAAGTTGAAGTTTAACTGAGAGAAGTGGGTGTTTGTATGTGCTCATGCACCGGGGAATGGAGAGAGGGAGAAAGACAGAAGAGTGTTTTGGTAGAATTTGAATGACTGTTTAAGTGGTTTTGAGGCAGGGGTGAATTTGTGCTTATTAGGGAATTTGAATACGAGAGTTAGTGTGGACAGAGAAGGATGGGTGTTTGTCAGAAATATAAATGGGAAAGTAAGCATGGCGAAGAGATTAAAAATAGGAAATACATCGAATGATAAAAAGTTGAAGCACAAGCTGATATTAGTTAGTGGGGTTACTTGTGAAGGGGGTTTATTAAACTATATATGTATTATCAAAAGGATAAGATACAGATTGCTAGATGTGGAAGTGTTTAGTGGGTTGCAGAGGGATTTCAGACGATCATTTGGTGATGGGTAAAATTAGAATGGGGAGGGGAGGCTGGAGGAAGTCTAGGGTGTGAGGAGAGAAGTGATGATTGTCAGAGTGGAGAAACTGGAGGAAGAGAGAGTGGGGAGAGTAATTTAAAAGAGAGTTAAATTTAGGATGTGAAGAGGTGAGATGGATTGTGTTTGGGTGAGTGAAAGATGAGTGACTGAAGTTAAGAGAGGTACTGATAGAAAGTACAAGGAAGGAATGTGTGTGGGGTGAGGAGAATAGGAGAAAAGTGTAAGAGAATGAGAAGCCCTCGAAGTCTCAATGAAAATTATGTATTTTACTGAAATAAACTGCTTACATTTAATAATTGGTTCTCAAAATTGATAAGAATCATCTTTCTGATTTGCAGTGATATCTATAAACTTGAAATTGCTCCGTTTAACATTACTGTCAGATATTCTTTTCAAACCCTGAATTCTACTTTTTTATCAAACCATCAGAAATTTAAAGTATTAACCTTGAAAAAATTAAGATCTTGGCAAAGATGAAGCAAACTTATTCAATAACAGGAGAGACAAAATATATATAATAATATATATATATATATATATATATATATATATATATTATATATTATATATATATATATATATATATATATATATATATATATATATATATATATATATATATATATATATATATATATATATATATATATATATATATATATATATATATATATATATTATATATATTATATATATATATATATATATATATATATATATATATATATATTATATATATATATATATATATATATATATTACACATCGCCACCAATCACGGGCTTAACGTTGAAAAAATTAAGATCTTAGGAATGCTGAAGCAGAAACTATTCTGTAACAGGAGGCACAAGAATATATATATATATATATATATATATATATATATATATATATATATATATATATATATATATATATATATATATATATATATATATATATATATATATATATATATATATATATATATATATATATATATATATATATATATATATATATATATATATATATATATATATATATATATATATATATATATATATATATATATATATATATATATACACATCGCGACCACTCACGGGCAAAGCCTTATATAGGGAGGGGACATTAGAATAATAAAAATAAAGTAAAAGAGTAAAAAAATAAAAAATAAAAACGACCCCTGCAGGTTCTACCTAACGCTGATTTCTAAGGTGAGCGCAGACGTGGGCTTTAAAGAAATCGAGATTAAATTCGGCAGGAAACGCAGAAGATGGGAGAGAGTTCCACAAAACAGAGGTGGCAGAAAAGAAGTAGACATCGCAGCGGACAAGCCTGGAGTTGATGCGTAGACAATGCACCCCTTGTGCTACGAGGACGCCGTAAAGGTGGAGGTATACGAGTGGATAGTTCACTCTAGCATTTGGTAGGTAGAGAGGTGAGAATGAGTGAGCAACAATGTGTGTGGGTTTCGAATGTTTTGTTGTGTGCAAATGATGTTGTACTTTTTTGGCTGGGACACAAGAGAGTTTGAAGGTATTTGAGGAAGAGTTTGTAAAAGAATTTGACGAGTTAGAGTAAGTTAATTTTATATATATATAATATATATATATATATATATATATATATATATATATATATATATATATATATATATATATATATATATATATATATATATATACCTTTTTGAAGTGAATTTTAAATCTACTTAAAGATTTGTTACTTAGGCAAGTACAATTTTCCAAATTTCTTTCAAACGATTTTGAAAGCAAAACCGTCAAAGCAATAAACAAGATTCTCTGAACTATCACTACTGATCCAGAGCAAAGAACTGTATAAGAATCGGTATAATTTTGCATCCAAGAACTGTAGCTACCATTCTTAAATAAATCTTGCGTTGCAATATTTGCAATAAATAAACCAAAAACTCCAATTCCGACACAAAAGAGCATTCCGTCTGATGAAAGTCTTTGATATACTGCGTTTTTATCTAATTTGCTTATTTTAATGGTTGAGAAAATTTTGTAGACTCTTAGTAGTTTCCTTGATCTGATAATCATAACAGCGTACGGTATTATAAGGAAAGAGTAACCACAAACTGCCGTAAAGTTAACAAAAAGTAATCCAATGGTATTTTCTTTCTTTAAAATATTTCCCAAAAATCTCTCAACAAATTTCATCACGATACTAATGATGTTGAAAACGAATAGAATCACCGCCCAACAGTTCAGTATTGGTGAGAACCAGATTCGATTTTCTTTGGAATTGTAACGATAAGTAACAATTCCGAATAGCTGAAGAATCCAGATGGTCCACTGAAGAATATTTTTATCTTCAAAATTTTTCATTTTCAGTTTTAGAGCTGAATTGATTAATTTAAGCACAGGATTGATACTGCTACAATTTTTGTTGACGTGTAAATTTTCTTGGCAATGGGCATCATAAAGGAACTTATTGATTAAAAAAACGAATGCTTATTTAATTCATTAAACTATTTGGTCTAATAAAATATTAACAAGTATTTTACACGCATTAAATATTCTCATTTATCAAATAAAATCTTGAAAATATTCTTGGACACACCCACTGTATTATTAAATCTAAATCAATCATACTGATAAAGTAATAACATACCTTTCATATATATATATATATATATATATATATATATATATATATATATATATATATATATATATATATATATATATATATATATTATATATATATATATGTGTGTGTGTGTGTGTGTGTGTGTGTGTGTGAGTGAGTGAGAGAGAGAGAGAGAGAGAGAGAGAGAGAGAGAGAGAGAGAGAGAGAGAGAGAGAGAGAGAGAGAGAGAAAAGAGGATAAAAATATTATAAAGATGAAGAGAAAAGTTGAAGGATATAAAAAGACGTAATGACTATCTGAAATTCATTGAAAAAAAACTTAAAAACAAAGTCAATAAGAATAGCAAAAAAAAATAAGAAGAGAAGTAAAATTGTAAAGTAGAAAAGAGGAAACTAAAAATTTATCTCCCCAAAATCCATGGTTTGATGGCGTCTGCTCTCGTGCCATTCAGGAGAGAGACAGTGCATATCGAGCATGAAAAAATTCCTCTTCTCCTATCACTCTTTCTAATTTTCATTATGCTCGGAATCTCTGCAGGAATATACTTCGACAAGAAAGAGTGCTTTCACCAAAAGGAAGTGCGCTCACCTCCTTGGTTCTTCTCTAACAACTTTTGCAAATCTTCCTTTCCTCCTCTTATTAGATCTGATGGAACTGTAGCTAATACTCCTACTGAAAAAGTTCAATCTCTTCGGCCTTTTTTTCATTTAATTCTACCCTGCATGATTCCGACATCCTACCTCCTACTTCTTCTCCTCTCAGGTGGCCCATCTCTTTACGTGTGATTTTATATGATCAGGTGCAAGGAATCCTAAAATCTATGAACATTATGAGGACAAGTCTCCCTGTTGGCATTTCTCCTCGTCTTTTGAGGGAGTGTGCTTCTGATATGGTGCTTGCCCTCGCTCAACTCCACTCTCTATGTCTTAATACTAATACTTTTAGTCATTGCTGGAAGCGCACATATGTTAAACCGATCCCGAAAAAGTAGAGCCGCTCTGAAATTTCCTAATAGCTCTGACTTGTATTCTATTTAAAGTCTTTGAAATTCTGATCAACTCTCATTTCCTTGATCATTTGGAATCTCACTCCCTTCTTTCAGATCACCAGTATGGCTTTCGACTCTCAAGGTCTACTGGTGACTTACTGATCTATGGTAACCTGCCTTTAGGGACTATGGCTTTTGACAGGATATGGCTTCCGTCACTGTTCTCTAAATTTCCTTCCTTTGGGTTTTCCCCTTCTCTTTGCTTACTCATGACTAGTTTCCTCCAAAATCTCTCCATATCATCATATCAGCACTTGTTGATGGAGCGACATCTACATCTTTTCCTATTAATTATGGTGTTCCTCAGGGTTCTGTTCTATCCCCTACTTTATTCTTACTTTTCATCAACGAACTTCTCAGCTGTGCTTCTAACTCAACTATCCATTCTTCTACTCATTTCAAATCTGCTCTCTCTTTTTGCTTCTAGAGTTACTCCTCGTCTTCAACTTTGATTCCATTCTTGCCGCTCTGGATGGGATTTCCAGGTGAGACTACCTCAACTTTCTAAAAATCAACTCTTTGAAAACTCAATTCCTTCATATCTTTCTCTAAAAAACACCTCCCAACATCCTTATCTCCTTCGACGGCTCTCCCGTCTCCTGTGAACAAAATAAATATTCTTGGTCTGAACATAAACAACAAATTCTTTTGGAAGCTTTGTATCACAAAGGTTGCTAAGGTGGCCTTTAAAAATTATGTATTCTGTTCATATTGCGAAACATTTTTTCCTTCTGAACAGTTACTCCAATTATATAAGGGTCTTATCGCCGTTGTATGGAGTAGTGTTCTCCCATTTAGGGTGGTTCCGGTTCCACACTTCTTTTGGATAGGGTTGAATCTGGGGCTAAAAGACTAATAAACTGACCCCTATTTTCAAACTCCCTGAATCCTCTTTCTCTGCGACATGACATTGGCATACTCTCTCTTTTCTATAGGTAATACAACGGCAGGTGCTTGAGGGAGTTGATCTCTCGCTTTCCACTACCATTGCGTCGTCCTCTCAGTACAAGGGATGCCTTGCTTGTACATGAACTTTGTGTGAGTATTGCAAACTCTAGGCTTGCACGTTGTGGTACCTCCTTTTTTCCAGCCACCTCTGTTCCGTAGAACTCCTTACCTTCTTCTGTTTTTCCTGCTGTATTTAACATACCTCTCTTTAAATCTTCCGTTTGCGGCCACCTGAGGGATCTACGTTAGGCTCGTGGTTGGATGGACTTTCTTTTATCCTATGATTATGCCCCCACCACCCGTGAGTGGTGGGGGGGAGAGAAAGGATAAAAGAGAAAGATATTGTTTTGAAAAGTGTAAAAAAGAAATGCAAAATTGGTTGGGGTTAAGTTTCTTTGAAAAAAAGGAGTGAAAGAAGAACATGGAGAGAAGAAAAAAAAATCAAATATTCATTCGGAGAAAAATTTTGCTATATAAAAATGAGAAGATCTGTACAAAGCTAAAAAGAAAGATGAAAAAAAGTTTGTTGGAACGAAAAGGGTTTGGAAGAAGCATGTTAATCCTTATTCATGTGAAACGACTAATTAGCAGTTATTCAATTTTAATATATTTCTCACTGAATATTAGATTTTAGGGCACCTCTCTTTTTAAAAGATTACAATGAAATGTACGAACCATGAAATATTATTCCTGCAGGAGTTATGAGAATTGGCATAGCCTTTAGTTGACTTTGCAGTTAGATAAATACAAGTTGAATTGTGAGAGTTTAAATATTTGAGTAAATTTTTTTACAATGATAAAATGAGTGACAAATATATACTCTTATAAAGGGAAATTCAAAGTAGGAAAAGTATGGAATACGTATATTTTGATGTGAAGGTTACTGAATCGCTAGCTGGTTTTAATTAAAGCAAAATTCAAAGTAGATAATCAGAGTTTTTTAAGAAATTGCTTCATTGGAAAAAAAAGAACTAGGATTAACCAGTATTAGTTGCTAAAGGTTTTTTTTCTAACTTTAGGAAAAGAGTCAAAACAATATTCAATTTAACACTCATAAAAATTTATTTAGTAAATAATTAGTAAATAATAATAATAATAATAATAATAATAATAATAATAATAATAATAATAATAATAATAAAATAATAATAATAATAATAATAATAATAATAATAATAATAATAATAATAATAATAATAATAATAATAATAATAATAATAATAATAATAATAATAATAATAATAATAATAATAATAATAATAATAATAATAATAATAATAATAATAATAATAATAATAATAATAATAATAATAAACATTTTTTAAAAGAAGATAAATAACTTGGTAAGATTTTTCCCTCTTACTTTTATAGTTCAATTTTCGTTACAAATCCATTAAATTTGAAATATATTATTCATTGAGGTAGTCGACATGAACTTAAATTGATGATGTAGATTTGTTTCATCATTATCAATTCAATGTCAATGTTAAATTCGAAAATAGATGAAACGTGTTAACGAAAAGTATAAACATCAATACCAAACGATTGCCGAATATATATATATATATATATATATATATATATATATATATATATATATATATATATATATATATATATATATATATATATATATATATATATATATATATATATATATATATATATATATATATATATATATATATATATATATATATATATATATTATATATATATATATATATATATATATATATATATATATATATATATATATATATATATATATATATATATATATATATATATATATATATATATATATATATATATATATATATATATATATATATATATATATATATATATATATATATATATATATATATATATATATATATATATATATAATATATATATATATATATATATATATATATATATATATATATATAGGTGGGAACAATATGTGAGTTTTGTCTGAAAAGTGGTGCCAGATGTTCGATAATAGTCACATACAATATAAATTAGATACTTAAGGTGCTCAACACCTCTTGCCCCTGCACTGCACATTAATTAACCATTGTATTTGGCAGATTGTGTTTTGTCTGCACTGACGTATATCAACTAACCAAGACATTCATCACTACTAGTGGACCTATTTTTGCAATGTCAATAAAAAACATTTACCATCTCCAAACTCAGCACGGCAGAGTCCAGAGGACTCTATATTATTTGCCCGCTGCAACTCTTACTCGGAAAGATTTATTTCCTGTTACGGTACAGTTACAAATCTAATTAAAAATTACTTTACAGCAAAAAATATAATTCTTTTGCTCCAGATTCAGCGTCGAATTGTTATTTTTTCTCTCTCTCGCTTTCTCCGAAGCTACTCCAAAATATTTTTACTCTCTTTGTTCAGCTCTAACTGCTTGTGATTTAATTATTAATCCGAATTATTCTACAATAGTGCAGTTACAATATGAAGATTTTCTTCCAACACAACGCTTATTTCGTCAGACCCGAAAACATCCAATTATCCATTCTTTGTGCCAAAAATGGTGTGAAATAGGTTTTAAAGTCATTGAGAACCTTGAAAACCTTTGATGCGAGACATCATTACACATATGCAAATTGAGATGTACAAACCAACATCTTACGCACGAAACCTCGAATTGCAATGTAAATGAATTTTAATCCTGAAGATTAATTGAATCTTAAAGACTGGATTGAGGTGAAGGCATGTCCACCATCAATTTGAAAAATCTGCCAAAAGATGAAATTATGAAATCAAAGTTAATATCAATCCAAATTTCTGATTATCCTTGTCTCAGTCATAATGCCGAAGCAACTCTTTTTCAAGTGGTGAAACAATCATCTGAGTAAAATGAGAGTTATAATTACTGTCGTAGACATATTCTAAATTTAATGGAATTAAGATTGAATTTGACAAAATTTGGGACAACATGAAAGAACATATCATAATTCACCCTTCAGCAAGTCAATTTTAAAAATTTTGAATTATTATTTCAATTTTACGAGGAGATTACTGCATGTGGTGTTTTTTCTTTTCTTTTCTTTTTTTTTTCGTTTATTTATTCATTCTTTCAAAATAATAGGCTGGAAAACTTTTGTTCAGAATAATATATAAAATCCAAAAGTGACTATGTTTTTTTTCTTAATCAAAAAAATATTTCAAGCAAATATTAGTATCGATATAAAGATAGTTTACGTTAGGATACCCATATGCATTTGGTAGGTGGTAGGTAGATAGATAGATAGATAGATAGATAGATAGATAGATAGATAGATAGATAGATAGATAGATAGAGTGATAAATAGATGATAGAAGAATAGATGGAATATAGATAGATAGATAGATAGATAGATAGATAGATAGATAGATAGATAGATAGATAGATAGATAGATAGATAGATAGATAGATAGATAGATAGGTCTAAACACGCACTCTCAAATAGTTAAATAGTAAGATTGATTTATTTGAAATTTAAATAGGGAGATAATAAATATGTTTTTTTTCGGTCGTAATTTTATTCAGATCCGCAATGCAAGGAAAACGAAACATTTGCATTCAAATGAAGCATACTCATTAAATTTTATAGAAATTGTTGATTGATGTATTCATAAGAGAAATTAAAATTATTTACAAGTAATAAACATGTTTTACACCCTCTTCATATGGTATAGGATTATTATTATTATTATTATTATTATTATTATTATTATTATTATTATTATTATTATTATTATTATTATTATTATTATTATTATTATTATTATTATTATTATTATTATTATTATTATTATTATTTTGCTTTGTAAATAAAGGAAAATAAAACAAATATTAATATAATTTTTAAACATTTTACTTACACATTAATTTAGAAAAAAATATTTCTTTAATAATATATTTATTTATTTATATATTTTTATTTTTAATTCAACAATTAATCTTAAATTATTAAGAATTTTTGCTGAACTAAAGGCAATATTATTCCATTAGATATAAAACAAGTAATTTTTCGTCTAAATTAACAAGAAAAATATTTATATAAAAAACATTAATTAGTAATCATTATTATATTATATAAGCATTATAACTAAATAAAATTTATGTAATTTATTTTTTTACTTAATTACAAAATAGTTACTCGCGTCTATATAAAATTAAGAGGGTGGATATATATATATATATATATATATATATATATATATATATATATATATATATATATATATATATATATATATATATATATATATATATATATATATATATATATATATATATATATATATATATATATATATATATATATATATATATATATATAATATATAATATATATAATATAAATATAATATATATAAATAAATATATATATATTAATATATAATATATAATAATAATAATAATAATAATAATAATAATAATCATAATAATAAATAATAATAATAATAATAATAATAATAATAATAATAATAATAATAATAATAATAATAATAATAATAAATAATAAGAAAGGTAAAAAAAGGCGATGCAAATTACTGTTTATCTTTTGTGTCGTGAAGCCTTTGAGATCCAATCTGATAAATATTATAAAATATATAAAATATCAAATATGTAGTTAGATATATATATATATATATATATATATATATATATATATATATATATATATATATATATATATATATATATATATATATATATATATATATATATATATATATATATATATATATATTAGTAACTTTTTAAGAACACTAAATTCGCTCGTGCTCTAACAATATAATAACCAGAACCACTTTAAAAACAATAAAAAGTAAAACATTAAACATATTATATATATATATATATATATATATATATATATATATATATATATATATATATTATATATATATATATATATATATATATATAGTATATATATATATATATATATATATATATATATATATATATATATATATATATACCGTATACCCCATCTTAGGAATTTATTGTCATATTATGATAATGGTCAATTATGTATGGAACAAATATCGGCCAAATGGCCGCAACAATCCATGATGGTCTTTTCGATTGACGCTGAGGCATAATTGGGGTTCTATGCCGTTAATAGCTCGTATGAAGAAGTGGCAATAGCAAAAATTCACAAAAAAAAAAAAAAAAACAGACAATGACTACAGAGACAAATAAAACATAAAAATATATAGGAGGCAAGGCTGTCAACGATGTCTAAATAAGGTCCTTTCCTATTGGGAAGTAATTCACTCTGTTGTGGAATATCAATTGCTTCCCAATAGGCTTATTGTCCCATACGCCAGATCCCTGTTAGAACTTAGGTTCAATATAAGGAACGTTTGTGAAGTCGAACTTGTATTTATTTTCCCTGACACATTGCTCTCCTCTTTGATTATAAATAAAACCACCAATATTGAACGAATGGATGGAGTTTATGAAATTCCTTGCAGTACTTGCTACAGAGTCTATTTAGGCGAAACTTTGAAGTCACTCCCCTTTCGTATTTCCCAGCACCAAACAGATGTCAGACGTTTCAATGTTAGTAATTCTTTATTCATCCATATTACAGAGCATCATTCCATTGCTTGAGATAGAGCCTCTTTTATATTTTTATCTAAATCAAAAAGCATTAACAGATTAGTAAAATCTTTTTTTTTACAAAATATAAAGATAATTTCAATTCATCTCCAGGATTTTTTGTGTTTGGTTTTTTAAGGACTTTATTTAGACAATGTTGACAGTTTTGTCTCCTATATTTTTTGTATTTTCTTTATTTTCTTTGTCCCTGTAGTCAGAGTTTTTTTTTTTTCCTTGACCCTTTCTTCATTAGTTGGTCGACTTGAAACATTTTTAGTGTCATTTATCTTCCAGAGGCGTTCGAAAAAGGAAGCTTAATAGCTTCGAAACGTTATGCCCATTTTTAACCCATTACTGCTTATTTTCATTTTAATTCCTTGTTAAGACGTTAGAAATTTAATAAGCATGAAAATGTTAAAGAACTTACTGTCAAAAATGAGCGTCTTCCAATTACAAAGAATTTTGCAATCCAGACATCTTTTTCTGATTCTATTACTGCTATTAGTGAATTCATCTAACATTATATATATATATATATATATATATATATATATATATATATATATATATATATATATATATATATATATATATATATATATATATATATATATATATATATATATATATATATATATATATATATATATATATATATATATATATATATATATATATATATATATATATATATATATATATATATATATATATATATATATATATATATATATATACATATACATACATATATATATACATATATATATATATATATATATATATATATATATATATATATATATATATATATATATATATATATATATATATATATATATATATATATATATATATATATATATATATATATATATATATATATATATATATATATCATAAATAAAAGACAACAGCGTCGACTGGACGCTGGCATAAATTATCGCCAACGAAACCTTTCTTTTGTTGCGTTGCTCTTTGCAAAACTCTATCAGTATACTTTTCATCACCAAATATTTCCAGAGCATCCCTTTATGTCATATAAAATAAAAGACAACAGCGTCGACTGGACGCTGGCATAAATTATCGCCAACGAAACCTTTCTTTTGTTGCGTTGCTCTTTGCAAAACTCTATCAGTATACTTTTCATCACCAAATATTTCCAGAGCATCCCTTTATGTCATGCATGATTACTTTCTTGGAAAGCTTTTCTTGATACTAGCAGTGAAGTAAAACACTTTTTGCTACAGTTTGCATTATTTAGAGAATTTTTTTCCTATACCGAATCGTTTTCCTCTGGGCTCTGGAGAAAAACTAAAATAAGAAGTCGGGTATGAAGAAAGGATCTAAATAAAAAGAAATGTATCTTGCCAATCCTTCATTCCTGAAAATTTCATATTGATAGGATGAACAGAAAAATTATCGCACTTTTCCTTTTACGACAAAGAATTGAAAACTTTCAAAGAACATTGCTGTAACTTTTTTTTTGAAAGTAAATATATAAAATTCCTTTCAAGAAATTTTTTTTTTTTTTATGATAGACTAATCATTGCACACTTTAATTTTCAAAGTCATTTCAAGGCCATAATTTTCTTTAGCATACCAATAAAAATAAATAGATAGAGATACAGAAAACACTATAAATCAATGTTTTTGAGTTGGTTAAATGCTATATTTTGGATTTTGGTGCAAATCAGATAAAAACTAATGAAATAGCACCGAAATATAAGTTTATGAGAATCCATCCACCAATACCCAAAACCAAATTGGGTATGCTTCCTTAAAAAAGTTATTTTTTAGCCACAGAAGCTAAAGAATACTCAGAAAGGATATATTAAGAGATTTCTAAATCTTCTGTTTAAGGTTCTATTCAAAAATTTAAAAGAAAAAACAGATATTGGAACGAAAAATAGAATATTTACAATTAGGAAGCACCGATATACCCTCTTCACATAATACCTGTCATATATATATATATATATATATATATATATATATATATATATATATATATATATATATATATATATATATATATATATATATATATATATATATATATATATATATATATATATATATATTGTAGAAGGTACTAGTTGATGGAAAGAATCGAAAATACCATTAAAGAAGAGTAGAAATCAAACTTTGATGAACAAATTTTTATACCTTGAGAAAGAATTTAATAAAACAAATTTCTGGATGACAGACCAAGCACAGAAATTAAACCAGAGAATTAAAGTTTCCTTTTGTATTTAAATCTTTAGTATGACAAAAAAAAAAATAATAATTTGATATCAATTTCCCTTACAGAATAGTAACCAAAATTTAAAACAATTGAGAAAAAAAAAACTTACGTATTGCATTTCCTGGCAGGGTGCTGGAATTATTGAAAGTTTTCGTAATTTGTAAACAATCTCTTCACACTATAATATATGAAAATATGCCTTAGGAAATGGATTTTAAAGCATTATTTATTATGATATATTACCAACACCCGATAACTATCACATTAAATTTACAAAGTGTACACACTCTGTTATATACATACCCTCATGTACCCTTAATTACTTGATCCCTTTTTCATGCACTTCATGAACTGGGGCATCAGCACGTACAACTAGTTAGTCAATACTAAAAGAGAACCACTGCACAAGACAAACACTTACCTTTCTTGTAAAGTGGTAAGGTATCTCGCATAAACAGAAGCATGAGCACAAACTAATTATATTTGCCAACCATCGAGAGTTTGATTTTTCTGGGTTTGAAAAAATTTCATAAGTATTTCCAATGATACCAACGAAGAATATAATTAAAAGAGAAACTGATAAGGCTTCAAAAACGCTTGTAATCTCCTTCACTGATTTAGATACCTACAATATATATATATATATATATATATATATATATATATATATATATATATATATATATATATATATATATATATATATATATATATATATATATATATATATATATATATATTTATTTATTTTTATTTTATTTATTTTACCATTCACCTTTCCCACTCTCGTGGGGTGGTGCCCGTCACAGTTCGCTCACACACACACATCCACTCTCTATCTCCACTCCCCCCTCACCACTGTCCTCCATCTCACTCTGTCCTCCGCGATTCTCCTACCTTCGTCCACATTAAAACCTCTCCCTCAATATCTCCCTGACCCCATCCCTCCACCTCCACCTCGGACTTCCCCTCCCCCTTCCCCCCTCTATCTCGGACCTCATCACTCTACCCACCATCCTATTCTCATCCATTCTACACATATGCCCAAACCATCTTAATACACCCTCTTCCGCTCTACGCACTATTCCCCTCTTCCATCCACACATCTCTCTTATTCTTTCGTTTCTGATTCTATCTACCCTCCTTAACCTCACATATAGCCCTCAATCCTTTCATCTCAAAAACTTCTAATCTTTTCCTAATCTGAGGATTCATCACCCATGTCTCCCACCCATACATTGCAGATGGTAGGCACATACTCTCAAACATTCTTTCCTTAATTTCCTTTGATATTCGTCCCTTCTTCCAAACTTCTCTCAGTCCCCCTATCACTTTCATTCCCTCCATCACTCTATTCTTTATTTCCCCATCCAACCCTCCTTTTCCCTCCACTAACATTCCCAGATATTTAAACTCTTCTACCTCCTCAAATTTCTCTCGTTCCACCTCGACACCCTCCTATTCCTCCCCTCTTGCTGCCTCATCCCTGCCCCCAATCCTCATCACTTTACTCTTTGTTGAGTTTACCCTTAATCTCTTCGATGCACATTCCCTAACAAACTCCTTCACCAACATTCTCAATTTCTCCCCAGATTCCGCAAGTAACACCGCATCATTCGCAAACAAGACACTTGCCTCCCATTCCCTCTCTCCACTTCACAACTTAATAACCTTCCCTTACATCTCCATCCCCCTAACAACACCATCCATTAACACATAAACAGCCACGGGGACATAACACAGCCCTGCCTCAGTCCAACTCCCACTTTAAAATATTCAGTCAGTTCCCTCCTCACCCTCACCCTCACCCTCGCTCTAAAATTGTCATAAAATGATTTAATTGCATTCAATAATCTACCTCTCACTCCTCCCTCTCTGAGCACCTCAAACAATTTCCTCCTACAAACTCTATCATACGCCTTTTCCAGATCCATAAAACATACATACCCCACTTTATCTTTCTCACGCAATTTTTCACCAATCGTTCTCAGTGTAAACACTTGATCCACACACCCCATCCCCTCTCTAAAACCTCCCTGCTCCTCCCCCACTCTCTCTCTCTCTCTTGTCAATTCTTTCACTCTCGATATTAAAACTCTCCCATAAATTTTCCCTATTGCACTCAACAAGCTTATCCCCCTATAATTCTTACACATCATCTTATCCCCCTTCCCTTTACATATCGGCACTATGCAAGCATCGTGCCACTCCTGAGGCACTTTTCCCTCTCCCCAACGCACATTAAACATTCTCACCAACCAGTCAACTCTCACTCCCGCTCCCACCCTTATCATCTCCCCATATATACCATCCATTCCTGCTGACTTTCCCTTCTTCACCTTTTCCACCGCTACTTTTACTTCCTCTCTACTAATACTCCCGCCTTCTTCTAACAACATCTCCTCATTATTCTCCCCTACTCCCTGGCCTCCCACCCCTGTCAACAAATCACTGAAGTGTCTCTTCCATCTCTCCACCACCTCTCTCTCTCCTTGCACCACAAAACCATCTTCCCCCTTCACTCCCTCTCCCCACTCTTCTCTCCCTCTCCTCGCTTTATTTACCTCCTTCCAAAATATCTTACTCCTGTCCTTAAAATTCTCTGCCAACTTTCTACCCCACTCCTCTCCCACTCTCCTTTTTGCTCTCTTAACCTCCCTCTTGACCTCCTTACACCTCTCCTTATACTCTTCCCAATCCCTACCCTCCTTCGTACTCAAATACTTGCAGAAGACCTCCTTTTTCCATTTAACCATATTCCCCAACTCTTCACTCCACCACTCACTCCCCTTTCTTCTACCATTACCTATTCTTTTTACCCCACACACTCTTCTCGCAACCTCCACTAACGCCCTTTTCAGTTTACCCCACTTCTCCACCACCCCTTCCACCTCACTCCCCTAACCTCCTCCCATTTCTCCCTTATACCTCTTGTGTAGTCACCTCTCTTTTCCTCATCTTCCAGCCTCTCCACCCGTACTATCTTCCACCACCCTCCTTCTCCTTCCCACTTTCTCCCAACCTCCTTTAACTCAGCACGTTGACATCCAGCAACCTACTTCTCCCTTCCCAGCCCACACGGACAAAATCCAACAGACCCTTTTCCCCATTCACACCACTCACCCAGGTATACTTATGATTTTCTTTCTTTTTAAACCACTTCTTTCCAATCATAAGACCCCTTGCCGCACACATTCCAATCATTTCAGTCCCATTTTCATTTACCCCTTCCACTCCAAATGGTCCTATTACCCTGTTCACCCTTCTTACACCCACCCTTGCATTCAGGTCCCCAAGAGACAAGCATGATCCCTACCGTCAAAACTTCCCACACACTCACTCAGACTCTCCCAAAATCTTTCTCTCTCCCTTCCATTTGCTCCTACTACTGGTGCATAAGCACAAATAAAAACCCAATACTCCCTTCTTAGCCTTAATCTTACCCAAATTATTCTAGCCCCCATTTTACCTCTCCCTTTTACACAACTCCACCATTCATCTCTCATAACAATTGCCACCCCCTCCCTAGCTCTCACCCTCTCATTCACTCCAGCGTGCATCCCTCTATATTTCCCAAATGCCAAATCTCCTACCCTTTCAGTTTCGTTTCTGTTAACGCTAGAATATCCAACCTCCTTTCCTCCATCACAATCCCCACTTCTTACCTCTTCTCTTCTTTATTTACTCCCCTTACATTTAAAGTCCTGACTTTCAATATCTCTGAACCCCTCTTCCTTACAGACATCTCCAAATTTATCCTCAATCACTCCCGAACTGTGACGATCTACGGTGGAACCGCACACCTAAGGATACCACCAGTTCCTTGAGGCCACCACCCCTAAACTAACTAAGCCACCCCAAACTCAGACCCCAACACACTCCCCCAATCAGCCACGAATTATCCCCTATTCTCAATATTTGAAAATATTTACAAACATCATAGTTATGTTAATAAAACTACTTGTTTACAAAGCAAATAAAATTAAATATAAAAAATAAAAATTATTCGACTAAAACTTATCTGAAAATTCCACCGGATAGAAGATGTCGGAGACTTAAATTTTACCACTCCAGTAGTTCGTGAATATATTTAAAACACAGCAAAATAATAACACACTAAAACTAGCAAAAGTGATATTTAAAACTTGAAAGTGATTACTAAAATAATAAAACACTAAAAATCACAAAGGGATATTTAAAACTCGAAATGATTAACTAAAACACGCTGCCCGCCACGTGGAAAATTACAGATAAGGAACCCTACACAGCAAAATAATAACATATATATATATATATATATATATATATATATATATATATATATATATATATATATATATATATATATATATATATATATATATATATATATATATATATATATATATATATATATATATATATATATATATATATACCTTCTCAAAATATATCCTGCATTTCATAAGTACTTCTAATTTATTGTCTCTTATTACAAAGTCTTTAGAAAAAATCTTTTCAAATTTGACGGATAATAAGGAAGTAAATGAAAAAATTAAAATTCCATGTACAGTATTCCATAAACAGTCACAGTAAATTACGTACAAATCAAAACATATCATTAGCAAATCTTCTTTGTTTCGATACTCTTTCTCACTAATAAATGAAATTCTTATTATTAGAAGAGAAATACCTCCAGTTAAAATGAATAATAAAAATGGATTAGTTTTTAATTGTTTGTAAACTATTTTTCGTTCCAACTCTGTTGCAATTAATTTGAAAATACGATGAAACTTTTTTAGTATTGTCTTTGATTTTATTGTTATCAACATGTGCGGTAAGTATAGAGTAGCATAAGAATAAACAGCAAAACATGCTAGTATTGATCTTCCAATTGTATTTTCGTTATCGAGGATGTAAAGCCTATTAGAATCCAGTTTTAACATAATGAGACTTCCACTGAATACAAATAAAAACAATGCCCACAAAAATAATATTTGAGAGAAAACTGGATTTCTCTTTTTAGACTCAAAACTATAAATTATACATCCAAATATTTGAAGATGATATATTATCAAATCAAAAAAATTCCATTTCCTTCGTTGAGACTCCATCGGGTACTCGTTATTGGGAAAAGGTGCTGCTACTGAGTAACTATCTCTATTTACCATGTGTAGCATTATTATTTTGTAAGCAAAAATATAGTTTTAGTTAATCTTTTTCAAGTGTACTTAATCGATTTCAATTTAAATTAATAATTGCAATTTTTCTGTTTATTCTTACCAATAAGTGTTTTTGTTATATTTTTCTTCCCGTCATTCAAGTGTAAACTCGATAAAACAAGAAAATTGATGTAATCACAAAATCAATAATGAAGAGTAAAAGTATTAAACAATGAAACAAACTTCACATATTTGATGCTGAAATATTATATTTCACCATTTGAACGTTTTATTTTTTATCTTTTAATTAATTTATTTACTTCATTAATTTCAATTATATTATCTTCATTTTAAAACTTTTGTACTTCAAGTATGAGCCTTTACTTTAAGCAGCATAGTTCTTCAGAAAGTAACGCTATAATTTCTAATAGTTTGTTCCACAATCAGTCGATTATTTCCTTTATAGTTTATTTTATAGTTTACTGACAAGTTGTGTTACGTATGTAGCCAGTTCACAACTTAAACACAGACGAAAAGTATTAGACAAACGACATTAAGAAAACATACTAGATATACTTGGTTGCTATCTAAGTACAGAGATAAACCATTTTCCCCATATCAAATCTTCTCTGGAGGCTCAAGTGAATTACGTGATTGATTAGCAAAAATAAGACTTCAAAATAACTTGCCACATCCATAATATAGAGGAGACCGAGAGATCATCATCAAGACTTATTTTTGAAATGTGAACTTTTGGGTTTTTTACTTACATCGGTATCGTATATCCAAACTTGAAATCATCAGAAAAAAACTGTAAAATACGAAGAAAACTTTCCTAATTCAATTTCCCCAGATAGAGTATTTACAATCATGGATGAACTGGAAAGTATTGAAGATACAATTGGGATTTCTTGACCATCTTCAAGCTCAGGGTTCACTTTTGAAGGTACAAAATTTGAGCCTTAAAAGTTCACCCAAGGACAGTTGAATGATCCTTTCAGGAGCTAATCCCAGTGTGATGGAAAAACAGAGCTTCTCTCTTCTGACTTAAAGTAGAACAAATTATTTGAAAACAATGTTCGTATTAGTTAGTAACGAAAACGGAACTGTGAATTAGTAGCATTTTGAA
>SEYY01020939.1:95000-97500 GCA_009176605.1 Armadillidium nasatum
ATTGATTATTATTATTATTATTGGTTATTGTTTATTATTTTATATATTTATATTATTCTAATTTGTTCTATATTTTATTATTATTATTATTATTATTATTATTATTATTATTATTATTATTATTCTCTTGTGCTAAGCAGCATTATTTTCTTTTTAAAAGCCAATTGTACCTGTTTGAAATCTGTATAATATATATATATATATATATTATATATATATAATATATATATATATATATATATATATATATATATATATATATATATATATATATATATATATATATATATAGTATATATATATTATATATATATATATATATATATATATAATATATCCTTTTGTGCATATTTGCGTGAAAGAAATAAAATATAATTTTTTTACTTAAATGTTGCAAGCTGTGTAGAAATCTAAATTAGTTTCCTGATAATATTCATGTAGATATTTTTGAGGAGAAAACTTTGCATGTTATTATGAAATTGTATGAAAAGAATCTTCCCAGAACATTTCAGTATGTACAAAATCGTGTAGTTTATTATTATATATAATATATATATAATATATATATATATATATATATATATATATATATATATAATATATATATATATATAATATATATATATATATATATATATATATATATAAATATATATATATACTTTATCACCGCTCACGGACTAAGCCCTTTTCTAGAAGGATGAAGAAATATAAATAAAATGAAAACCTACAAAATCCCAGCCTAACGCAAATCTCTCAAATGAGCACAGACGGAGGCCTTAAAGAGAGGAAGATTAAATACAGGAGGAAAAACATACGGTGACAGAGAGTTCCACTGAACGAGTGGCTAGAAAGAAGTAGGCACCACAATGAACAAGCCTTGGGTTTAATATATTCAAACAAAATTCATGCGAAAACAAGGCACCCATTGTGTTACGAGGACGACGCAATGACAGTGGAATGCGAGAGATCAATTAACTAGAGTAACTGGCATTGTAGTACCTGTCGAATAAAGATAGTTCATCAACGTCACGTTGCAGAGTCAGAGGGCCAAGTGAGTTTAAAAGTAGCGGACAGTTTATTAATCTTTTAATCATTGGCTCAACTCTATCCTATCCAAAGGAAAGGTGGAACAGGAGTCCTCCCAAATGTGAGAACAGAACTCCATACAAGGACGGATAAGGCCCTTATATAATTGGAAAAACTGTTCGGAAGGAAAAAATTTCCAGCAATCTGAGCAGTATTCCCAGCTGCCCTAACAACCAGGTTTCCAAGAAAGTTTATTGTTTATATTCAAAATAAAAAATGTTAATTCAGTTTGTGGGTAAGACGGCAGAGCCATCAAAGAAGATATAAAAATTGGGACGTGTTTTTAAGAGGGAGATGTGAAGAAGTCTAATTTAAAAAGGTTGAAACGAACTAGCCGGGAAATCCCATCCAGATCGGCAAAAATGGAATCAGAAAGTTGATGACGAGAAGCAAAGGATAGAGCAGATTTGAAATGAGTAGAGGAATAAAGAATTAGGTCATCGGCATAAGAACGAACAGAGTTAGAAGAAGGAAGGGGTCGTTCCTTCGACAAGTGCCGATATGGAATGATCTGAGAGAAAACTGGACATAAGCAAGCAAAGAGAAGGGGGGCAACCCAAAAGAAGGGAGCTTGGATAGAGTGACGCATGCCACACCCGGACAAAAACTTTGTAAATGTCAAGTGGAAGCACAAAAGACTGCCCCATAATCCATAAGAACAGAAAACCATAAATCTGTAAGATAGGAAAGTATGTCACCAGTAGACATCGAGAATCAATAACCGTATTGACGATCTGAAAGAAGGGAGTGAGACTCCAAATGATTCAGGAAATGAGAGTTAAGGAGAATTTCAAAGATTTTAGACAGAATACAAGTGAGAGCTACAGGATGATAGTTAGGATGATCAAAGGGGCTATCCATCTCCTTGAAACGGCTGATCATATGAACGCTTCCAACATAGAGGTAAAGTATTAGTATTAAGGCATAGAGAGTATTCATTCCAAGGGTAGTTAGCAAAAAGCGGCGCAGTGCCCCCCAAGTAGCCAGATTAAAGTGCTAGAAAGTGTATATATATATATATATATATATATATATATATATATATATATATATATATATATATATAATATATATATATATATATATATATATATATATATATATATATATATATATATATATATATATATATATACACGAGTATTATATTATTTTGTTTATGTGCGTGTGAGTTGTTGTTACTCTTTAAAATAATTAATTAAGTATTAGTAATATTTGGGTGTGACCTAAAGTATTTCCAAGGATTCATCGATAAATTTGAAAATTTAATTAATATAATGATCTCGTCAATATTCTACAGTAGAAAATTATATAATATATAAGCAAACAGTAATTAAATTAATAAACTCCTCGACAATTTTTTCTTGGGTTAAAAAAAATATATTTTAGAAAATTTTACAAGCATTTCTTC
>SEYY01020939.1:102500-107500 GCA_009176605.1 Armadillidium nasatum
TTGAAGGAAAGTAAAAAAAAATATGGAATGTTATAAACACTTTGGAGGAAGAGGAGATTTGCTGGACTTAACAAGCAGATAGAACAATATGGCAGAGCAGTAAGGGAGATTTGCCTTGTCCTAAAAGACAGGCAGACAGAAAGGATTGGAGGTGAGGAGGGTCATCTTAAAAAAAGTTCTGACACCAATACTGTTGTATGGTTCAGTAACCTAGAGTATGACGACGAAAGATGAAGATTGAATACAGAGAGCGGAAATGAATATTTTAATGGCTATTGCAGGAAAGAGCAGAATGAATAGAGTGAGAAATGAAAGAATCAGAGAATATATAGGGGTAAGACCTATATTTAACAAAATAGATGCAGAAAGGTTGCGATGGTGGGAACACGTGGAGAGAATTCAGGAAAGAAGAGTGGCTAGAAGAAGATGGGAGTGGAGGCTTGAGGGCACTAAACGAAGAGGAAGACACATAAAAAGGTGAAAACTCAATGGAGGACTGGCTAGGAATATATCAGATGCCCCAGATGATAGAATTGATAAATGGGCGTGCTCTGAAGGACAGAGAAAGATGGAGAGCAATGCTGGTCCGACTAACAGACTATCGAGCTTACACTAGTAATAGATGTAATATACCAGTATGAATGAATTTATGAATTCAATATATATATATATTGATGTTCTCGTGCCATTCAGGCTAGAGACATTACGTATCGACAGTGGAAAAATTCTCCTTCTGCTATCACTCTGGCTAATTTTCATTCAGATCGGAATCATTGCAGGGATATTCTTCGACGAGCAAAGCAGGCTTTCACCAAACGAAGGTGTGCTGAGCTCCTAAATTCTCCTACTGAAAAATCTTTCTGGCCTCTTGCCAAAAACATCTCCAACAATTTCTGTAAATCTTCCTTTCCTCCTCTTATTCGCTCTGATGGTTCTGTTGCTAACACTCCAACTGAAAAGGCTAATCTCTTCGGCCTCCTATTCTCCTCTAATTCTACCCTGGACGACTCCGGCAATCCTCCTCCTACTTCTTCTCCTCTCAGAGGTCCCATGCCTTTGCCTGTGATTTCATTTGACCAGGTGCATGGGCTTCTGAAGTCTATGAACGTTAGGAAGGCAAGCGGCCCGGATGGCATTCCTCCCCGAGTTTTAAGGGAGTGTGCCTCTGAGCTGGCTCCGTCCCTCGTTCAACTTTTCTCTCTATGCCTCAATACTAGTACTTTCCCTCAGTGTTGGAAGCGCGCAATAGTCCAACCTATTCCGAAGAAAGGTAGCCGCTCTGATCCTTCCAACTATCGCCCTATAGCTCTCACTTGTATTCTGTCTAAGATCTTTGAAACCCTTCTTAACTCTCACTTCTTAGATCATCTGGAATCTCATTCCCTTCTATCTGATCATCAGTATGGCTTTCGTCGTTCGAGGTCTACTGGTGATATACTTTCCTATCTCACAGATTTATGGTCTTCTGCCCTTAGGGACCATGGGGAGACTTGCGTGGTGGCGCTTGACATATCTAAGGCATTTGACCTAGGGTATGGCATGCGTCACTTCTTTCCAAGCTCCCCTCCTTTGGGTTTCCTCCTTCTCTTTGCTTACTTATGTCTAGTTTTCTTTCTAATCGTTCCATTTCGGCTGTTGTTGATGGAGCGACTTCTTCTTCCTTTCCTGTCAATAGTGGTGTTCCTCAGGGTTCTGTCTTGTCTCCTACTCTATTCTTACTTTTCATTAATGATCTTCTCAGCTGTTCATCTAACCCTATACATTCATATGCCGATGACTCAACCCTCCATTCTTCTACTCATTTCAAATCTGCTCCTTCCTTTGCATCTAGAGTTGCTTCTCGTCTACATCTTTCCGATTCCATTCTTGCAGATCTGGATAGAATTTCCCAGTGGGGTCGTCTCAACCTTGTGAAATTCAACTCTTTAAAAACTCAACTTCTAGAAATCTCTCTCTCAAAGACACCTCCTAACTTTTCTATTTCTTTCGATGGTTCTCCCGTCTCTCCTGTTGACAATATAAACATCCTTGGCCTTCACATAAACAAAAAAATGTCTTGGAAACCTCATATCACAATGGTTGCTAGGGCGGCCTCAAAGAAGCTGGGAGTTCTGTTTAGACTGCGAGAATTTTTTTCTTCCTCGCAGTTACTCCAATTATACAAGGGTCTCATCCGCCCTTGTATGGAGTACTGCTTCTATATCTGGGGTCTTTTGGATAGGGTTGAGTCAAAGGCTAAAAGGCTTATAAACTGTCCCGCTCTTTCTAATTCTCTTGATTCTTTATCTTTGCGACGTGATGTTGGTGCCTTGTCACTTTTCTATAGGTACTACAGTGGCAAATGCTCGAGGGAACTATCCACCCGTATACCTCCACCTTTACGGCGTCCTCGCAGCACAAGGGGTGCAATGTCCGCGCATCAATTTTGCGTGGACATAGGCAACTCCAGGCTTGTCCGCTGTGGTGCCTCTTTCTTTCCTGCCACCTCTGTCTTGTGGAACTCTCTTCCATCTTCTGTATTTCCCTCTGCATTTAATCTCAATTTCTTTAAAGCCCGCGTCTGCGCTCACCTGAGAAATTTGCGTTAGGTGGGTACTCTGTAGGGGTGGTTTTTATTTTCTGGATTTTGTACTCTATTTACTTTCATTTTTATTCTTTTAACACCCCCTCCTTGAATAGGGCTTTGCCCGTGAGTGGTGGTGTGTTAATATATATATAATATATATATATATATATATATATATATATATATATATATATATATATATATATATATATATATATATATATATATATATATATATATATATATATATATATATATATATATATATATATATATATATATATATATATATAGTGATGGATCGGATGTCATATTTTCCAATTTGCGGATGCGGATGCGGATTGCGGATGTTGAATTTTGGAGAAGTGCGGATGCGGATGCGGATGCGGATGTTAAATTTTGAAATGCGGATGCGGATGCGGATGCGGATGTTGAATTTTCGAAAAGTGCGGATGCGGATGCGGAAATTTTCGAAAGTGCGGATGTTATTTTTTATGAGGATGCGGATGCGGATGCGGATGCGGATGCGGATGTTAATTTTGATGAGGATGCGGATGCGGATGCGGATGTTAATATTATATATATATATATATATATATATATATATATATATATATATATATATATATATATATATATATATATATATATATATATATATATATATATATATATATATATATATATATATATATATATATCACCTTTCCCACTTTCGTGAGGTGGTGCCCGCCACAATTCCCTTACAAACATAACTATTCTTACCTTTCAACGCTTTCACCACCTCCCTCCATCTCTGTCTCCACAAATCTTCTACCCTCGTCTAAACTCAAATTCCTTCCATCAAAATCACTCTCACTCCATCCATCCATCTCCACTTCGGCCTTCCCCTCCCCCTACCCTTCCCCTATCTACATCGGATCTACGTACCTTGCCAACCATTCTGTTCTCTTTCATTCTTCACATATGTCCAAACCATTTTAGCACATCCTCCTCCTCTCTATCAATTACACCCTTCTTCCATTTACACATCTCCCTTATTCTTTCATTTCTAATCCTATCAATCCTTCTCAATTTATATATCGCTCTCAAATCTTTCATCTCAAAGACATTGAAACTTTTTCTCGACCGAGCACTTATCGTCTATGTTTCACACACATACAATACAGAAGGTGAACACATACATTCAAACATTCTTATCTTTATTTCTTTCGAAATTTTTCCTTTCTTCCATACTTTTCTTAGGCCCCCCAATACTTTCATTCCTTCTACCACTCTGTTCTTTATTCCTTTTTCCGTCCCACCCTTACCTTCCACCCAACATTACTAGATATTTGAATTCATTCACCTCCTCAAGTTTCCATTCTCACACTTCTACAAACCAATTCCTCCCTCCACATTTCCTCATCCCCACCTCCAATCCTCATAACTTTATTCTTCGCTGGATTGAATTTCAATCTCGTGTTTGCACATTTCCCTTCAAACTCTCTCACAAGTATTCTCATCTTTTCTCCAGATTCTGCCACCAACACATGCCGCATCATCTGCAAAAAGTAAAACATTCACTTCACATTCACCCTCCATATTTCTCAACGTAATACTCTTCCCTTCTCTCTCCATTTTTTCTAAGTAAACCATTCATCAATAGATTAAATAACATGGAGATATTACAAACCCCTGTCTCAATCCCACTCCTATGCTAAACCAATCCGATAGTTCTCTCTTCACCCTCACTCTTGATCTACAATTCGCATATATATATATATATATATATATATATATATATATATATATATATATATATATATATATATATATATATATATATATATATATATATATATATATATATATGTGTGTGAATTGTAGATCAAGAGTGAGGGTGAAGAGAGAACTATCGGATTGGTTTAGCATAGGAGTGGGATTGAGACAGGGGTTTGTAATATCTCCATGTTATGTATGTTCTGACTACGGTGGAATTCGGACGTGTTAGAAACAGCTGGGAAAGAAGAATAGTGAAGAGCCAGAGAGAGGATTGGAAGGGTGGTCTGTGGTCTTCTGACGATGTGTTGAAGATCTTTTCGTCTGAAGAAAGAAAAGATTAGATTGAATGCAAGAATCCAGATTATTATTTAGAAGTAATGGAAAAATTTTATTAGTCGAAGAAAATATTTAAAATTTTATTGAATTTAACATTTGGAATTAAAATAAGTTGATTCAAAATTAATTAATATTTAAACTTTCAAGAGGAGCAACAAAATTTTCGAAAGAAGTCTTTTAGTAATTTTAAATCAAAATCATATGTGAAGCAACAAAATTTTCGGAAGAGGTCTTTTAAATAATTTTTAATCAAAATCGTCCGTGAAGCAATAAAATTTTTAATTGAAACTTCTAGATAACTTCTGGTAGAAAAGGATTGGTATTTCGACGTAGT
>SEYY01020939.1:125000-127500 GCA_009176605.1 Armadillidium nasatum
ATTTGAAAAGACCAGTGCATGCTCGTACAGCTCGTACTGCAGAAAATATTGCTGCTGTTCGCGATAGTGTGGCTGAGGAGCCATCCACTTCAACTCGTCGTCGTGCCCAACAATTGCACCTCTCACGCTCGTCGTTGATGAACATTATGCATAAAGACTTGCATTTAAACGCTTACAAGGTGCAATTGACTCAAGAACTAAAGCCTCTTGACCATACAAAACGTCGTCAATGGTCAGAATGGTGGCAAGAAATGGCAACAGTGGATGATCAATTTTCGAGGAAAATCATCTTCAGTGATGAGGCACATTTTCACCTCAGTGGATTCGTCAATAAGCAGAATTGCCGCATTTGGGCGAATGCTAATCCAAGAGTGATTGTCGAAAAACCAATGCACCCACAAAGAGTGACTGTTTGGTGTGGTTTATGGGCTGGCGGCATCATCGGGCCGTATTTTTTCCAAAATGAGGCCGGTCAGGCAGTTACTGTGAATGGTGTTCGCTATCGTGAGATGATAACGAACTTTTTATGGCACGAATTGGAAGGTATGGATGTGGACGATATGTGGTTTCAACAGGACGGTGCCACTTGCCACACAGCTAACGAAACAATGGCTATTTTGCGCGACAAATTCAATGGCCGTGTTATCTCACGTGGTGGCGATGTCAATTGGCCGCCAAGATCATGTGATTTGACACCGTTGGACTTCTTTCTTTGGGGTTATTTGAAAGAAAAGGTGTACGTCGATAAGCCAGCAACAATTCAAGAGCTAAAGGATGAGATAATTCGGCACATTAACGGCATAGAACCCCAATTATGCCTCAGCGTCATCGAAAATTTGGACCATCGGATGGAGGTGTGCCGCCGAGGTCGCGGCGGCCATTTGGCCGATATTTTGTTCCATACATAATTGAACCATACCATATTATCATAATAAAAAGAAATGACAATAAATTCCTAAGTAATTTGTGTTTTATTCAAAATCAACATCGGCCCTTAAAATTTAACCACCCTATATATATATATATATATATATATATATATATATATATATATATATATATATATATATATATATATATATATATATATATATATATATATATATATATATATATATATATATATATAAGTATTTGTAAGGATAAGGATGGTCCTTAAAATCAAATGTTTTAATTACTTTGATCCTACCTCATCAATTTGTTGTATTTTTAGGAAAAACTCTGTAGCCAAAAATTTATTTGAGCTATGTCAATAGGAACATCTTGCACAAGGATCACAAAGTTTTATATTAATGCTGGTCTAAACTCAGCTCACGTTCCCTTCTTTTTACGGGTGAATGGGCCCTTTCGTAGAGGACTCACTTTCGCATAGAAAATATTTACTATAGCTACCTGGATTAAACATTTATATATATATATATATATATATATATATATATATATATATATATATATATATATATATATATATATATATATATATATATATATATATATATATATTTAATATATATATATATTAATAATATATATATAGATATCAAACGAGTGATAAAAAGTAGTGTTCCTCATGCATTGGAAAATTTTCAAGTCTTCTTGTTCTGGTGAATGTCGTTTTCTTCATTAATTTATGCAGCATTCGCGGCATTCAACAATTATAATCTCCTTTGTTGAAAATACCTCTTCATCTAGATACCACATCTTAATCTTAACCGAAGCCCTGGTGCTTGAGCACCTTTTCCTTTTCTCAATCTATTCTCTACTCTGTTCAGTCTTAACGTCTTATTGTTGTTATGAGCATGTGAACAACGATGTCGTCAATATATATATATATATATATATATATATATATATATATATATATATATATATATATATATATATATATATATATATATATATATATATATATATATATATATATATATATATAAATTAGAATCTTCCAAATTTTCCATCTTAAAACTTAGGCTCTAAATTCTTACTTTCATTTATTTATCTCTTAACTCTACTGATCATTCAATATTCTTCGACCTTAATTATATGACGTTGTGCTGGGTTAGCTCCATAAGTTTCAGGCTCAGCTGACTTATGTTTATGAACTTATTTCTGTCTTTATACTTTGCAATCTGGCTATGGAGAATATAATTTTTAACTCTATTCATTCTTCAAAATTATTTTATAGTTCCACTAGCTAAGATTGAAACTCTTAAAATTTATTATTATTATTATTATTATTATTATTATTATTATTATTATTATTATTATTATTATTATTATTATTATTATTATTATTATTATTATTATTATTATTATTATTATTATTATTATTATTATTATAATTATTATTATTATTATTATATACATCTGATATTAAACTACAATATAGGTAGTTAACTATCTTTAAAGCAATACAATAAAATGTCACACCTTGAAAGTCGAAGTTATTCATTCCATTTTGCTGTCATCTGTTGGGCAAATGGATTAGGCTATTCGCATT
>SEYY01020939.1:132500-145000 GCA_009176605.1 Armadillidium nasatum
ATTGAAGAAAAAAGTAGAGATAAAAAGAAGGATGTGTACATGTGCTTTATGGACCTAGAAAAAGCTTACGATAGATAGGAATAAGCTGTGGGAGGTCCTGAGTGAGTATGAAATTGAGGAGAAAGCACGGGAAGGTATTAGAGCATTATATAGGAATAGTAGGGCATGTGTGAGAGTAAACAGAATGGAGACTGAGTTTTTTTATGTAAAAATAGTTTAAGACAGGGTTGTGTAATGTCTCCGGGGTTATTTAATTAATTTATTGGCAAAGTGGTGAGAAAAATGGATAGGGTAGGGAAAGGGGTGAGAATGAGGGAGCATGATGGTATGTGGGATGCAAATGTGTTAATATATGAGGATGATGTGGTACTTTTGGCAGAGACACAAGAAAATTTGAAAATATTGGTGGATGAGTTTGTAAAGGGTTGTGATGATTTGGGCTTACGAGTAAATGCGGGTAAGAGTAAAGTGCTGTGGATGAAAAATAGGGAGGGAGAGGAGAGGGATGTGGATGAGGGAGATGATTTACATATTAAAGTGGGAAGGGAGAGATTGGAACTAGTCACTTTATTTAAGTATTTGGGGGTGATTTTTAGAGAGGATGATGTTATTATGGGTGATGAAGTTGGTCATAGAATAAGAGAAGGAGAGAAGATATTAGGAGATTTGATGGATATTTGGGGTAGAGGAAGGTTACCAAGGGAGGTGAAGGTGAGAATGTTTGAGGGATGTTGTATATTGGTGACTTTGTATGGGAGTGAAGTATGGAAGTTGAACGCTAGGAAGAGAAAAAAAATAGAAGTTTTCGAAATGAAAGGTCTGACAGCTGTTTGTGGTGTTGGTAAAAGAAATAGAGTCAAAAATGTTAAAATAAAGGAAATGTGTGGATGCAGAAAGAGTATGGTTGAGACAGTTGAACAAATTATGCTGAGATGGTTTGGACATGTTCTTAGGATGAATGAAGTCAGAATGGCTAAAAAGGTATTTGTTTCAGAAGTGGAGGGTGTGAGAGACAGGGAGAGACCGAGGGGAAGTGGATGAGTAATGTCAAGGAGCTGTTATGGGATAGAGGGAGGAATTGGGAGGAGGGTGTGCGGTTGATAGAGGATAGGAATGAATGGAAAAGATTGGTGAAGGGGTGAGTGCTTGAATGTATGTGGCCTGAGATAGACACCACCCCACGATTGTGGGAAAGGTTGTAAGTAATATATATATATATATATATATATATATATATATATATATATATATATATATATATATATATATATATATATATATATATATATATATATATATATATATATATATATATATATATATATAGAATATATCATTTGGGCAGTCTGAATGAATCAATGATCCCTATTGAATATAAGGGATATTAGATTGGACCGGAGCATTTCCTTCGACTCAATGGTTCTTCCTTTTTCGTGCCATATTCTCACAAAAACGAATATATAGCAAGCTTTTGATTTTCCACAGGTGTGTCTACAGGCTAATTCAGTACGCACTCCGTTCTTTTCACACACTTCACATTATTTATTCAATCACGCATTCTTATGTCAACCTGTAAAAATCATGGAAACCATACATGCATCCACGAATATGTCACTTGTATGATCATTCAAAGAGAGTCTCTCATTCGTTCACCCCTTCTCACATCATCTCTTCGGAATTGGTGGCCTCGATACTCGGTTTGATGACGCCATTGGTTTGTCGAATTGATCCAGTGCATAGTCATTGGTCCTCATTAAATTTCTTTAAAATATGTTGTGTATTCTAATTTACAATTTGTTGAATACTGTATTTGTTTATCTTGACCTCTAATGCTGTGCGTAACTGAATTCACGTGTTTGATCTCTCCAACAAAAAGTCGTACTTTGTTTCCTCTTACTGTCTCTATTCTCAATTTTCATCCAAATGTAGTTGTCTTACATGTGAGGGCTGCGAAATTGACTATTTTCTTATTTCTATTTTGAGGCCTTACGAATTTTCTGATTTATGGTTTAGACTGTTTTACCAATCTATTAAGCAGAATTTATGTTCTCTTTATTTATCTCCTAACTCTACCTTTTATTCTGAATCCTTTGACTACCTAAATTTAAAATGAATCACAATATCTGTTCTTCTCTTTTCCTTTCTTTACGCTCATCATAACAATCATGAATATATGACGCAGTTCCATACCCTCCTCTTTGATCTACTTGGAGATAAAAACTCAACCTCTTAGACCTTAAATTATGTTCCATTCCTTCACCTTACTGTTTTAATAAATTCTTTCTACTACTGGTTTCAACAGATGTCCTCATATTACCGTATCATGTTTCATCTCTTCAGTATTCAGCAGGAAAGGGACGCTCCTGCTGGGTGAAAATTGGTTTGATGCTTTGGTTTTGTAAACTTCTCGGACTTGCGGAAGTATTTTGATATCACGTAAAACGATTACTGCTTCAATGTGACGCGTACCTCAAAGTGTGTAGAATTCATTAACTCTCTCTAGCATTTAAAGTTTACTTTAAATTTATTTTCTATTCAACTGACACTCATAAACCTTGGTATCACTTTATTAGTTTTCGTGCTATGAACTTGGGTTGCTGCTCTAAGAACTACCATCGTTTTCAAACTCCATAAACTCATTCTATATTTCATCCAAGAATCGATCAAAATCCTCGACATAGAAAACTTTTTCTCCGTAGAAAATCCAGAAATCACTCTGGCTTTTTCCAGTCACGCTCTTTCTAGAAATCTGACATAAACAACTTCATCTTTGCTTCTCCATCCATCTTTCTCTAATATTTTCCTACTGTCCATTGTTGTTTTACATTCTGCTAAAACTAAACTATTCTTCAAACTATAGACACAAATTAAGTTTTGCTTTTCCAACCTCCCCCCAAATCGTTTATACCAACCATTGTAGCTTCTTCTATCTATGCTTTATCTCAACATAATAGATTTTGACTGCATTCAACCTGTGATTCTCTTAATTATGCATCGGAACTTAAGGGATATATTAGACAACTTTGAAAAGGTCAGAGGACGATAAATAATTATACGGTTAAGAGGTTCCACCATTTCCACTAAGGTGAATGAGAGCCTGAATACAAGAAAAATATTGAAGATGACACCAGACAAAATATTTACAATGGCAAGATTTAACGGAAAGTTTTGGAAACTTCTTCAGACTTATAATCTTATCTCAGAATGACAGTATGGTGTCCGTGCTGACTCTTTACTAGTTTTCGCTTTCCCCTTCGATATAAATCATGGCCTTAAACTCTTCGGCATTTTGGTGAATCATTTGCTATAGCGCTAGATATAATAAAAATTCCAAATAAAGCGCTGTGCAAAGTTTTATTTAAAAAATAAATTCTTTCCTTCTCTATTCTTATTTGTATACCTGTAATCATCTCTGCGATTTCTTTTTCTATCGTTCAGTAGCAACTGTTGCAGACTGCCATTGTTTATTCTTTAAATCTATTAAGAATTATTTCCCTTTGTTCTGCT
The DNA here is from genome assembly GCA_009176605.1 of Armadillidium nasatum. Classification (NCBI taxonomy): domain Eukaryota; kingdom Metazoa; phylum Arthropoda; class Malacostraca; order Isopoda; family Armadillidiidae; genus Armadillidium; species Armadillidium nasatum. Next base: position 136,008 of record SEYY01020939.1, read on the forward strand.
GTGCTCTCAATTTTTTTAATTCTTTTCATTAATGATTTTAATCTAACATTTTACCATATAACACCTGTCACCTCTTATACCGATGAACCCAGGCTTCATTATTAGTTTCACTTAGAAAGGAGTCCTGTCTAACTTCAAATAGCTGACGCTAAGGAGGTGGACTTTGAGCAAATGACCTCTGGTCTTTCTTGTATCTCTGATCGGGGTAAAACACAAGGTTGTTTCTAGTATCTTAAAAACTAAGTTAAGTAAACTATCCATTTGATATGTTTTACCACATAGTCATAACATCTAAAGCACAATTCAAGCATTCCTCTAATTTAAATATTCCTGGTATATATATATATATATATATATATATATATATATATATATATATATATATATATATATATATATATATATATATATATATATATATATATATTAGATATGCGAGCTGCTTGCAACTTATTTGATAATTATTTACCAAATTGGGTCAACAAAGATAAACTCCAGAGGACAAAATTCTGAATCAACTTGCCCAATTTCATGTAAAGATATGTAATTGTCATATATATATATATATATATATATATATATATATATATATATATATATATATATATATATATATATATATATATATATATATATATATATATATATATATATATATATATATATATATATATATAATCAAAGATTTAGAAACCACTATAATTAAAATAATAAAAAGTAAAATTTTAAAACATGGGAAACATTATAACTAAAAATAAAAACGATAACAACAAAATAGTTAAAAAGTACGAGATATCACAACAGTTTCGGAGATCATACCTGTCTCTCTCATCAGGTAAAACTAAACAGAAAATGAGGAAAAAGAATAACATTGCAGTATCAACTCTGTGGTTGTCAGAAAAAGGTATTTTAGCTATTATTCGGAGTTTGAAGAGAAAAAGTTTTTTTTTTTTTAAATAGATTTCAAATAATTTAACTTAAATTATCAAGTTTAAAAAATCCAGATTGAAGTATTAAAGTTAGGCAAGGTTTTATTAAAGACAGATTTAATCAGTCTATTAAGGTTCCTTGATATAGATTCAAAAATGAATTCTGCACCGTTCCAGTCTATTTTATATTGTTTTGTAAAATGTAAAAATATATCGTTGCTCATATTATTTCTTCTCACATCCGCTTTGTGTTGTTCTATACGAAAATTGAGAGTTTTCAGAGTTTCGCCGTAATATGAGGAATTGCATGAAGAGCACGGGACAGCATAAGCATCTAATTTTTCATTAAAAGTATTATTATTATGTATGAGATTATTTGCAATTTTGTCAGGGAAACTAAAAAGTATATGTATGGAGCAAAATTACACATATTAAATGGAAAAACTAACGATTTCTTTACTATACCAGAGAATACTTTTGTTGTGCCATACTGCGAATCTATATCGAATAAAATATATTATTTCTATCCTGTTAAATATGCATATAGTTTTTAGTTTCAATAAAATATATATTATTTCTATCCTGTGTAATATACATATAGTTTTTAGTTTCACAGACAAAATTGCAAATAATCTCATACATAAAAAGAAAGAATTGGAAGTATTAATTTTTTTGTTAAGTTTGTACTGTATATTTTAATATAATTTTAGAAATATTTTAAAACTATTTTATAGTATTAATAATTAGTTGCAAGTACAATTTCTTAATAAAATAAACTTCTCAAAAAAAACAACTTTATTTTACTTATCCTTATGAAAAATGAGACTTGGAATTAATTTGTGTGAAAGAAATATGAAATAAAATTATAAACGATATTGATTTGAAATAATTATTTCCTTTATATTTTGAACATTTTATTTATGATGTAAATTGGTTTCTGTTTATCTTTTTAGTAGTATAGGGAGCTTGATCAATGCCAGTAAGTAGATACAGTTATATAAAGATAAAAATGCATATCATTTACAATCAATTATTGCTTTAAAGTGAAATGAGGGCGACTGCTTGAAAGATTCGTTAAATTTTTTGATATTCTTGATATTTTTATGGCTGCTTGTTCCGATGATGTCTTAACGTCTAATTTTTCAATGTTCAAGTAGGAAATTTCCTTTCTTTACATTTTTCCTGTTGTTCGACTTCTTAGTCGTTCTCTGTATGTTACTTGAATTTTATTTAACGTGCTAGTATGTGTGTGTGTGTGTGTGATAATAATTTGTTTAAAAAAACTATGAAACATAATCTTAAGTCAATGTTGACGTAACTACGGTTTTATTTACTTAGATTTTTCATTTGAGTAATTTACTGAAACATTACTCCAATCGTTTTCAGTAAATGGATTTATAGACGTAAACACTGTGATATCATTGAATTTGTTTTGTTATCAGAGAGATATGTTTATAATTTGATTGTACAAAGTTGGGAAATAATTGAAATTAATTAAAGAAAATCGGGGTAAAGTGAAGTGAAAAGCTTTAGTTTCAAAAATAAAATAAAGTAATTAAGAATTTTCAGATGCGCTATCCTCCATCACACTTCTTGCATTTCCTTTTCAATATTAGGTTAAATATATAAATACAAACCGTAATATCTTTAAACTACAAAAAAAATATCATAAATTAGTTTAAAAAGTATTTTAACATTGTATGTTTGAAACTAATTCTATCGAATAAATATTTTGTTGTTTCTAAGTTAGAATAAATGATAAACATGGAGAAATCGTTGAATTGTGAAATATATGGCGTAATAATGTTTAATAATAATAATAAAAACAATAATAATAATAATAATAATAATAATAATAATAATAATAATAATAATAATAATAATAATAATAATAATAATAATAATATATATATATATATATATATATATATATATATATATATATATATATATATATATATATATATATATATATATATATATATATATATATATATATATATATATATATATATATATATATATATATATATATATATATATATATATATATATATATATATATAATATATATATATATATATATATATATATATATATATATATATATATATATATATATATATATATATATATATATATATATATATATATATATATATATATATATATATATATATATATATATATATATATATATATATATATATATATATATATATATATATATATATATATATATATATATATATATATATACAACAAGTAAAATATTTGTTTACTGAGTACTTTTGTGTTTAAAAAGGCTATTTGTTTATTAAATATTAATCTCATTTGAACCTCGAGACATAGTATAAGTAAGGTATATTTGTTGTTCTAATTTGAATTGCGTATTGATTTTCCATGTTTAACACGTTGACTGCAACATGAATTCAGTTTTAAAGTTTTTAGTCTCAGAAATTCAAAACCCGTGTCTGAACTAAATAAAATATATTTAAATTTTTTTTTTTTTTTTTTTTTTTTTGGTAAATATGAAATAAAGTATTTTTTTTGTAAAATTAAAATACAGATGATTAATATTGCTATTAGAAAATAAATTTGTTTTAATAAAATTGAAGGAAAAGTATTTTTTAATTTGATTTATTTATTTAAAACCAGTTTTAAAAAATAAAAAAAAAAATTTTAAATATTTTTTAAATTTTTATGAAGATATTTTGTTGTATTGGTATATATTGTTTGTAAATAATTTATACTAGATGATGCTAAAAAAAAAATTTATTAAATATTTCGTAATTTGTTGTGCAATAAAAGGTTTTAGAATAATCCTTTTTGTGTGGTTACAATACTACTAAGCACAACTAAGTCATGGTTGCAAGTCTAAGTCTCGTTGTTTAAGAAACAACGTGAGCTACAATAGAAAGAATAGCAGAGCAAAAAAAACAACAAAAAAAATAAATAGGTATGCAAGCAGGCAAGTAGGCAAGTAGGCAAGCAGGCATGCATAAAAAGAAGCAACTGAGTACGGATGACAACGGGGCTACGAAGTGAGACAACGGAACAACTACTGGTGGGTGGCTGGAATATCGTTCTGGCTGTGTGGATTTGAAGGATCTAGGGTTAATATACAATTGATGTAAAATTCAACATTTTAAATATATATATTTATATACATATATATATATATATATATATATATATATATATATATATATATATATATATATATATATATATATATATATATATATATATATATATATATATATATATATATATATATATATATATATATATATATATATATATATATATATATATATATATATATATATATATATATATATATATATATATATATATATATATATATATATATATATATATATATATATATATATATATATATATGTTGTTTTTCAATGCCTCAAAAACTCAGTTCCTCCATCTCTCCACTCGACACAATCTTCCACACAACTATGATATCTTCTTCGAAAACACACAACTCAAGCCTTCATCTGTCCTTAATATTCTTGGTGTTTCTTTTTCTCGTGATCTTTCTTGGAAAGATCACATTACTTCTCTTTCTAAACAAGCTTCTAAGAGGTTGGGTGTTCTGAGGCGCCTTCAGAATTACTTCACGCCACCCCAGTTGCTTGCTCTGTATAGGGGTGTTGTTCGTCCCTGTATGGAGTATGCTTCGCACATCTGGGGTGGTTCCACACATACAGCTCTCTTAGAGAAGGTGGAGTCAAGAGCATTTCGTCTCATCAACTCTCCTACTCTTACTAACTCTCTTCAATCTCTTTCTGCCCGTCGAATTGTTGCGTCACTCTCTCTTTACTATCGCTATTACAACAGACACTGCTCTTCTGAACTCTCTCGTTGCATACCTCCTCCATTGAGAAGAGCTCGTGCGACACGCCTTTCTACACATTCTCATCCTTTCTCTGTCCAACTCTCCGACCCCAGACTTAACCGCTATGCTCAGTCTTACATATACTCTACTGGTAAAGTCTGGAACACACTCCCTTCATCTGTTTTCCCAACTTCCTTTGACTTGCATACTTTCAAACGCCGTGTGTCTGGACACGTCGGCCACCATCGACCATGATTATAGACCTTTCCCAACTCCGGTGGAATTTGGTAGGCCTCCTGGCCTTTGCCCACCGGAGAGACATAAAAAAAAAAAAATATATATATATATATATATATATATATATATATATATATATATATATATATATATATATATATATATATATATATATATATATATATATATATATATATATATATATATATATATATATATATATATATATATATATATATATATATATATATATATATATATATATATATATATATATATATATATATATATATATATATATATATATAATAAGATGGTGATTAGAGGAACTTACAGGTGGAAAGGGTAACAGAATAAGAAAAAGGTTTGGAAGTAAAAAAAAATGTTTTCTTCACGACGATCAAGTATACGGATTGGGAGATGCACCATCTGCTCAGGACCATTGTGTTTAGTTAAATGGTAGGCAAGTTCAAAGCTATATCTTGAGAACTGTAAAAAGACATTGACTAGGATGACCATCGAAATCAACCTAACAATAATTTCAGAGGAAGTAATAGAAGAGGGAATACGCTCTATTTTAAAATTTAGAATAAACAGTGTCATTAGAAGAAAAATAAGCACAACAAATGAATTTAGTCATAGATTGGTAAAAGACCCTAAGCCAACGACACCGATTATGAATTAGAAACAAGTGAACAGATAACGTTGGTGCACACATGCACAACATTCATGTTTGGTTATTGCGTCATATGATAACAACATTCAGTTTTGAAAGATAATAATTGCTGATAAAAATAGAAGAAGAAATTGATTAAGGTTTTCTGTTGGAGTACTCAAGCAACAAAGTTTATGTTAATTAATATAGTTCAAACTACCACCATGTAACCTTGAAAAAAATACTGAAGTCACATCCGCTATATAAACATTCTTAATCAATTATCCTACTAAAGTATTACTAACTCAACCAAACACATACACACACGTACTATATATATATATATATATATATATATATATATATATATATATATATATATATATATATATATATATATATATATATATATATATATATATATATATATATATATATATATATATATATATATATATATATATATATAGGTATAATTTGATATTTTTTGCAATTTCAAATGGTTTTTAAAGGAAGTTTTTTTGTTGTTTTTTTTTAATTTCAAGTCCCTAAAATTTTTAATTAAATAGTTTGAAACTAAAACTGAAGAAAGAGGAAAAATAATATCCAAAAACCAGTTTTATTTCAGAAATAAAATGTGTAAAAAAGAAATAAAAATAAAAATTTAATCAGTTTTACAGTTTTTTTTTTTTTTTTTTTTTTTTTTTTTTAATTCTTAAACAAAGTTTGTTTTTTATCATCCAATTTTATTTAGGAAAAAAATAATGAAATGAAAAGAGAAACATTATTTTTATATTTTTATTTTTGTAGAAAAAATTTACTTAGATTTTCATTATTAAATTTTGCCAAAAATATTTTTAACATCGAAAAAAATAATGATAATAATTTTATTTTTTATTTTTCCTAAACAATAAACATGATATTTATGCTTACAATTATCAGCTTTTATTTATATTTAAATACATTTAATCCTTCTTGAGTCTTAATCTTCAACGATAAAACATTTGAAATGTAAAATATACTATATATATATATATATATATATATATATATATATATATATATATATATATATATATATATATATATATATATATATATATATATATATATATATATATATATATATATATATATATATATATATATATATATATATATATATATATATATATATATATATATATATATATATATATATATATATATATATATATATATATATATATATATATATATATATATATATATATATATATATATATATATATATATATATATATATATATATATATATATATATATATAATATATATATATATATATATATATATATATATATATATATATATATATATATATATATATATATATATATATATAGTATATATATATATATATATATATATATATATATATATATATATATATATATATATATATATATATATATATATATGGGAGGACGAGACCAATCCATGAAAGTACCTCCACAGGGAGTATAGTAGGGGCTAGACCATTCCGTTTCACTCCACTGCCATTTGGTTCGTTGCTTTTCGCGTTTCACCTTCTCAGAGAGTCTTTAGTGCATCCTTGACTAATATTAGAGTGACTATGCTCCCACTACCATCTCCCCTTCTTCACATGTACCATACAAATTTACAAGACCTTAAAAACATTACATTTTTAAAACAATCAAATTGGCGAAACCAACAGCTGTCTCCCAGAAACTTATAGGGGCGGCTTCCAAATATAGCCCCTCATCCACCCCTGTTCCCTTCACCACTTGGAAGTTGGCGGCCTCCGGTGATAGGGTTGGTGCTACCAAGACAATGATGGCGGCTTGCCCAGGTTCAGTCTTATTTTTCATTAATTTCTGCAACAGTCGAAGTCTCTTCTCAAATTTCCACTTTGCCGAACAACACCTCTCTTCTTCTAAACCTCATCTCTTTTTTCTTAACTAAAGTTCAGGTGGTTGAGTGCACTAAAGAGTAGAATCTTCTCTGATTTCTTCTACTGTTTCTCTCAATTTTCAGTCAAAAGTAGATGGTGCGCATTTTAAGCATAATAATGTTGTTTGTTTTCGTGTCTCTAATTTAGAGTTTTCTGAATTCTCTCCTTTATGGCTTAAACTTTCTTGGAACTCTACAATTAAATCCATTTGTTTTGTCTACTTATCCCCTAACTCTACAGACCATAAAAAAAATTTCGACAATCTTAACTCCAAAATAGAACAAATTCTTTCTTCTTCTCCTTTCTCTGAAATCATCATTTTAGATGATTTCAATGTTAACCACCTCCAATGACTTTTATCCTGTTCTTATGATCCAGTTGGCAAACTCGCTTACCCCTTTTCTAACCAGAACAACCTAAGCAGTTTTGGCATCTCCGTACCCGTATCCTTGACCCTCTTAGTGATGAACCAAACATACATGACTTTTTCGTAACATCTTATCCATCTCCTTACACTGTTAAATTCTCTCCTCCTCTGGATTCATCCAATCATCTGCTAATCTCCTTATCTTATTCTGTCTCTCCATTTACCCCTTTAAAGAGCCGTTTCTGGCATTTCGGTGCCACAAACCGACTAACTTGCGGTCGTTTTCTGATTTTCCAAGGAATGCTGTTTCCGTGGAGGGGTCCCTCGGAGTGAACTATTACCGAGGTGATTCCTTCATGGAGGCGTACATTCTATATTCTTTCCCTTCTACTAACCTAACAAACCTTGGTTTAACTCTGCTTGTTCTCGTGCTATCCAAATGATGTGCCTTCAATTACCGTCTCTTCAAACTCCAGAAAACTGATTATATTCTCCGCAACACCAAAAACTCATAATTTTCTGGTTCTCTCTCAGCCCTTTCTGGCATTTGACAAAAAATGTCAACTCTAATTTTGCTTTCTCTCTTTCCCTCCTTCTAGTATCTTCTAACGGCAAACTACCGTTTCTTTCCTCTAATTTTGCCCCTTAGACGATTCCGGAGCTATTCCTAATCCTTCAATCCCCTCCAACTCAATTATGCCTAAAATTGTAATTTCTTCTAAGTGATGTCATTTCTGCTCTCTCTAAGCTTAACACTAAAAAAAAGTGGTAAAGTTCTTATGGTTTTCCTATTGTTTTTCTCAAAACTTGAGGTTCAGTGCTTGCATCTTGCCTTGGTAAATTACCTCGTCTTTGTCTTCCTACTTCAACCTTTTCTTCTTACTGGAAAAGTGTTCTCATTCAACCTGTGCCGAAAAAGGGAGACTTTTCTTAACCCTCCAACTTGCGTCCCATTTCTTTAACTTCCGTCTTTATAAAGTTTTTGAATCTATCCTT
>SEYY01020940.1:0-50000 GCA_009176605.1 Armadillidium nasatum
CGTAGAGATTATGAACATTCTTCTTAATCTGTGATGTAATTAGTAATATTTTAGGAATGGATTTTTTCAAAAGTATAATTTTTTAATAGATTTTAGTAACCATAAAATTATTGATGCTCGGACAAAGAGCTCTTGTGATGTAATTGTAGGAAATGATGTGGAGTCTGTGCCCATAAAAAGAATTGATCATTTTGTAAATGTTACTCTATCTCCCAAATTGCCTTCCGCACCTTCTCTTTACTCTAATCTATTATTTAATTTTAAGGAATTATTTACTGATTTATATTTAAATAATAGCTCAGAGTTATGTAATAATGGTAGTACAATGATAAACGAAAATATAGTTAATGGTAAAAATAATGCTGGGGGTAGCAATATAAACAATTCTTCCTTTAGGTATAATGATAATACAATTAAAAATAATGGTAAATTTAGAGGTGAAATAAATAATAGTGATAACAATGAATATAAAAATAAAGTGTTAAAATTTCCCCTTTCACCCGCCGAGTATGAGGCCTTAAAAGAGTTAGTCCCATATAAATTTCAGGTAAGAGGACCTCCAATAAATATAAAAAGCAGAAGAATCTCTATGTGCTTCTATATGACAAAGCTAAAGTGGAGATAGGCAGGTTAGTTAATGCTGGGGTCTTATCTCCTTCACATTCACCATGGGGGTTTCCAATTTCCGTTTTGCCAAAACCTTCAGGTGGAGTTTGCATTGTAGCTGACTTGAGACTTCTTAACAAAAGAGCAGTTTGTGACAATTTTAGCCTTCCCAATTTAGGAGATTTTTCAAATATACTTGCTGGTGCAAAAGTGTTTTCGGTTCTTGATCTTAAGAAGGCCTTCTATAATTTAAAAGTTCACCCCGATTGTAGAAAGTTTTTAACAATTAATACTCCATATGGTAGTTTTTCTTATAACAGTATAGTTGAAGGTTTTCATTCTAGTCCAACAAGTTTCACTAAATATATCTCCTTAATTCTTTCTCGTATTCCTAATATTTTCATCTATATTGATGACATCCTAATTGCTACTCCAACTCATGAGGAGCATTTAAAAGTCTTAGAAATGGTATTTGATTGGTTAAATTATTTTAATTTAAAACTAAGTGCAGATAAGTGCAAAATTGCCCAACCAAAAGTTACATATCTTGGTTTTGATGTGTCGAGAAGGTTTTATGCTTCCTAGTGAGGATAAAAGTCTTTCTATATTAAACATTCCAAAACCTAAGACTGTTAAGGATCTACGTTCTTTCTTAGGAAGTATAAACTATTTCAGATCTTCTCTTCCTGGAATTTCTAATATTATTTCTCCTCTTCTTTCATTTCTAAAAGGCGCTCCATACTCTCAAAGGAGAGTAAAATGGAATCCTGAGGCTGAAGAAGCATTTAATCTAGCAAAACTGACTCTTAAAAATGCTACACCTTTGGGATTTCCCTCTAATAGTGCCAAAATATCAATTTTCACAGATGCCAGTCAGACAGCCTTGGCTGGTGTAGTAGTTTCGACCGAAAATGAAAAAACTGTTCCACTTGGATTCTATAGTTATAAATTAAACCCAACTGAAATGAGCTATAGTATTTTTAGCAAGGAACTCCTTGCCTTGGTTAAAACTGTAAAAAAATTTCAACATATCGTAGAAGGACGAAAGGTAGATGTGTTTTGTGACAATCTTTCAGTCACACAGTCACTTAAAAAAGAGACTGATGCTAATCACTTGCTTGCAAGGGAGCAGCGTTACCTAACTTTCTTGTCTGAATATGATTTGAACATAACCCATATTAAATCTGAAGATAATATTATGGCTGATTATTTGAGCAGAAATCCTGCTGAGCAGCCAACTCCCAGTTCACTGAAATTACCAGCTCCTTCAAATACTGCAGAAAATGCAGATGCAACAAGCCATTCACTCCAACTTGGAAGAGAAGACACTGTTACAGAAGTCCTTCCTGAAGCAATCTGCGATGAAGCATTGGTCACACCAGAGCTTTCTCCACAGCAGGATTCTTTAATAGAGGATGACTGTCATTCACTGTCATCTATTTTCCATATTTCATCCAATGAAGTGTTTAAGCTATTTCAGTGTAAAATTGATTATAAAGAACTTCAAGCAGCACAAGAAACAGATGTGCAACTTCAAAAATACTTAAATAAGCAAGAAAATACTAATCTCAAGCTGACCAAGTGAAACTATTATTATAAAAATGACCTACTGTCTTTGGTTGTCGATGAATCTATTCCACTTTCACCTCGTGTATTTGTTCCTGAATCTTTCATTACACCTGTTATTTCTTATTCACATTCACTTGGGCATTTTGGAGTCAAGAAAACTCTGGCATCTCTTAGGAAAGCGCTTTGTATGGAAGGATATGCCTAAAATACACAAAGCAGTTTGTTCTAAGTTGTGATTCATGTCAGAGATCTAAATCATTACGCAAAATAAGCCCACCATATGAATCTTACCAGCCAGTTTCAGCAAAATTTCAGGTGGTTCATATAGATATTCTTAAAATGCCTGCATGTAAAAATTATAAATATCTTTTAACTTTAATTGATAGATTTTCTCGCTATCTCTTTGCTTTCCCACTTAAAAACATAGAAACCTCTACAATTGTGGAGACAATTACAAGGGAGTTCTTGCCCATAGCTGGAGTGGTAGGAACTTATGTTTCGGATCGTGGTGGACAATTTACTTCTGATTTATTTACAAGTGTTTGTGAGGAGCTAGGATCCCGACATAACTTTACTTCTGCCTATACCCCTCAGAGTAATGGACTCATTGAAAACTCTCATAGAACACTATTGAGGTCTCTTCGAGCCATGCTGTCGGATGAGTTGGAAGATGTTCAAAATTATTGGTTGGATCTCCTTCCCCTAGTGCTGTTGTGTTTAAGAACTGCACCATTAAACTCAGAAGGAATAACCCCTGCTATATTAATGATGGGTCAAAATCCTTCCCTCCCTGGAGCTTTAATAGAACAAGTAGAGTCCTCATTCCCACTTTCAATAAAAACCTACGCAGAAAAATTGAAATTATTTTTGGGACTCCCTCTATCTCCAGAATTTTCTGCCAAAAATCCAAAAATATATGTCCCAAAGAACTTACAAGATGCGAAATTTGTTCTTGTAAAGAACCAACAATATGGCAGAAACAAACTAGAAGCGGTATACCATGGTCCCTATCCCATTGTAAAATTTTCCGGTAATAATGTATACATAAAAAAGAATAATAAAGTTCAATGCGAAAATATTATTAATATTAAACCATATTTTAGTTTAAGTAATGAAAGTGTTGAACAAGGAACAATGTGATAAAGAAATTTAAGGTGCTATATAAATATATTTTTGTAATTTTTAAAAAATTTTACATATTTTAATTTTTTTTTTTTTACAATTTTTAATGAATATTTGTTAGAATAAGTTTCCTCTAATGCTTTAATTTCCACAATTTCTTCAAATCACTATTCTAACATCTAGGTAAGAAGGTAGGGTGTTCAGGTATGAAATCTCCAAGTAACCTGGTTACTTGGAAATTCATTCTCTGGGTGTCACCATCTTGGAGTAAGTTGTATTGATATTAATTGCTTTTTGTAAATATAATTTAATTAAAATAATATCGAAAAAAAAAGGGACGATATCGAGTATATCGATATCGTGCATGCCCAATGCCCACATGTATCGATCTTTGTTAGCGTCATTGTAAAAATGATTCTGAAATAAAAAGCCGGTTGAAATAACAAACACTTTTGTAAATTGGTGTGAATTTGTAAATAAATTATGAAATAACTTACAGAAAATAAAATATTTACTACGAATAAATATTTCAATACACCAAATATTATAATTAAAATATAAAAACTAAAGCAAGGTAAGAGAAATACTAAATTTTTTTATATACAAGCAACAAAGTAAGCTCTAGGTCTGCATACCCTAAGCTAGATTACAGTAAAAGAGCAAAGCATTCATCATTCATAGAAGCCATAATTTTGCATATATATATATATATATATATATATATATATATATATATATATATATATATATATATATAATATATATATATATATATATATATATATATATATATATATATAAAAGTAAACACTAAGTATCACAACCATTATCAAAAGGAATCAAATGAAACTGAATCATTGAAAAAGTGAGAATTCTGACTCACAATAAAAATATTGATGAATATGATATTTATAGAAGCTTGCCTTCAGCATCCCTATTTCTGCAAGTGTTTTATGTATGTGTATGTGTGAGAGTGTGTGTGAATATTGTATGCTTTACATAGCTAAACAGATCAGAAGTAAATTACATATGAGATACTTTGAGATTTATTTTGCAATCAACAATAACTTAAAAATGGGATAATATGTGCAAGGGGGCCTTGCACAACTTTGAAATTTTGCACACAGTATCAGACAAGGATACTAATGCCTGTGCATAGCGTAGCTTTGACAAATTTATAAAATGGTATGTTTTGACCCATATATATATTATATATATATATATATATATATATATATATATATATATATATATATATATATATATATATATATATATATATATATATATATATATATATATATATATATATATATATATATATATATATATATATATATATATATATATATATATATATATATATATATATATATATATATATATATATATATATATATATATATATAGGGTGGGCTGAAATTTTTAAAACAAAAAGTCAAGTGTTCTAGTACCTGGCTTTTGATGTAAAAAACACATTTATGACCAAAAAAACGTGTTAGTCATTTATAGTCATCCCACTTGACCTTAAGTTCAAAAGGTTAAAAAATCTAGTATTTTATCAGATTAATGGTACAAAAATGTCCATAACATTTTTACCATTCATGCTAAAAACATAAACCTTCTATAAAATAATGCAGAAGTTAATTTTAAACAAATGTTATTGAATAAGTTTTTCTTGTAAAGCTAATAGTTTTCCTTGTATTTCCAAAAAAAACTTATTTTTACTGAAAATTTTTGAAAAAATTGTATAATGTCAAAATGTGACAACTTTAATATCAGTTTGCTTATTTTTTCAGAGCTTTTTATTATTATTAGTTGAAATTTAATTATAAAATTATGTGTACAAGAAATTCTGTAAGTAAATTTCTAATTAATGAATGCTATAAAGCTTCCGAATAATTTCCACCAGGAAAACTGCCAACCTTAAAGCAGGTATTGGAAAGATGCCTTTTTTTCAAAGAGTATAGAACAGAAAATGTTCAAAGAGAAGTTAGTGAAGAGCTTTATAATTTATGGATAAAGTATACTGTTTACCCCATATCTGCAAATGCTATTCAAATGAGATTAAATAATCAACTAAAAGAGTTTTCAAAACTTCTGAATTAGGATAAGAAAAAACAAGGTCCTAAATTTAAATTGGACGCTTCAAAGTTTATAGAAGATTCAAACAAATTATTTGACATATTTCAAAAAGAGCATAAAATTCTAGCAGCTGCAGAAAGAAAATATTTGCTAAAAATGACAGAAGATGATCATAAGTTTTATGAGGTGAGTAACTGAGTATGTTAAATGGAAACTACCTACTTATTTTAATTTTATAAATTATAGATATTGGTAAAATACATTTAATTAAAGTATCAAATAATAATAAAGTAATCAAAATATTGTTTTAATTTAAATAACATTTTACATGTAATTTCTTATAAAGAATGAAATCTATCATAGTCTTAGTCAACAATGGTTATCAAATTTTGATGCTTTCATTAATTGCACATTTTTTAAATTTTAATAAGGAGGATCCAGAAAACTGAATTTATGGACCTTTTTTTACAGGACCAAAGAACTGTCAGAAGGGGATACTGTACTTTAAAACCAGTTCCTTTAACAACTTCTGAAATTAAATTTAAGAAAAGAAACATCCAAGAAATTGAATAAGCAAAGAAATAAAAAAAACTGATTACTTAAGAGTCAAAGCCAAGTTGTTCTTATCAACTTTATCCAGAAACTGATCAAGAAAGCCCCATTTCAGAATCAGCATATGAGGAAAGCATTTAGCAGTCCTATCTTCCACACAACTATGATATCTTCTTCGAAAACACTCAACTCAAACCTTCATCTGTCCTCAATATTCTAGGTGTTTCTTTTTCTCGCGATCTTTCTTGGAAAGATCACATTATTACTCTCTCTAAACAAGCTTCAAAGAGGTTGGGTGTTCCAAGGCGCCTTCGTGGTTTTTTTTACGCCACCCCAGTTGCTTGCTCTATATAGGGGTGTTGTTCGTCCCTGTATGGAGTACGCCTCTCACATCTGGGGTAGTTCCACACATACAGCTACTCTCGAAAAGGTGGAGTCTACGGCTTTTCGTCTCATCAATTCTCCTGATCTTACTAGCTCTCTCCAGTTTCTTCCCGTCGAATTGTCCTACTAACTCTCTCCAGTCTCTTTCTTCCCGTTGAATTGTCTTATTAACTCTCTCCAGTCTCTTTCTTCCCGTCGAATTGTTGCATCAATTTCTCTATATTATCGCTATTACAATGGACATTGCTCTTCTAAATTCTCACGTCGCATATCTCCTACATTGAGAAGGGCTCGTGCGACACGACTTTCTACACAGTCTCATCCTTTCTCTGTCCAACTCTCCGACCCCAGACTTAACCGCTATGCTCACTCTTACATGTATTCTACTGGTAAAGTCTGGAATACTCCCTTTATCCGTTTTCCCAACTTCCTTTAACCTGCACACTTTTAAACGCCGTGTATCAGGTCACGTTGGCTATTAGCGACCAGATTCCGAATGTTCCCCAACTCTGGTGGAATTTGGTGGGCTTCCGGCCTTTGCCCACCAGAGGAGACATAAAAAAAAATTTATATATATATATATATATATATATATATATATATATATATATATATATATATATATATATATATATATATATATATATATATATATATATATATATATATATATATATATATATATTATATATATATATATATATATATATATATATATATATATTATTATATTATTATTATTATTATTATTATTATTATTATTATTATTATTATATTTTTTTGGCGGAAGATTGTAATGACATTAAGAAAGCAATGACTGCAAAAGTTACTTCTAGCTAAATATTAGTCTTACATACTATGTCAGCCCGAAAGCTGTGAGGAGAGATTTCAATAGACTGAATATTTACTGGAGTGGCACAATCGCCAAACCTTTTCAAAACAGCAGCATAAGTGTCTGAAAGTGGGGAGAGTGGTGAAACACTCATATTGGTTGAACTGTCGACCAGTGAAACAGACAATCTTTTGGTCACTTGAATAGACATTCACGCTGCACTATTCCCAACCTCCGCCCGAGTTTATGCATGGAGATCACCATCCTAGAAATATGATCTAGACTGTCTTATGCCATGAAACATGGAGGAGATTCCATCATGGTTTGGGAAGCCATATCCAGATATTCTGCAGACTCAATTATCATCATGCACGATAATGTAACCGCCAGAGATTTAGATACTTACTATGGGTGATCAGGTTAATCCAATGGTGTAGAGACTGTTTCCTGGGGGTAGTTCCATTTATCAAGACAATAAGGCCTCTATTAATACAGCTCATACTGTCCAGCCATGGTTACATGAACTATGAAGATGAGTTTTCATGTCTTTCCTTGGCCCCCACTATCCCCAGATCTCTATATTAAAGTTTCCCTGTAGTCGGTTTTGGAGAATACGGTTCATAATCTCTATCAACCACCAGCATTTCCACTTGAATTTCTTCTGGTTTTGCATGAGAAATGGTATAACATCCCATTACGCACATCCAGGACTTATATTTGCAATTCAGAATGTTATGAAGCTAATGAAGTCCTGAAGGTATGTGTAGAGCTTTAAAAAATTGCATTATCATACCTCTTTTATGTGTAAAGGAGGAAACTGCTCTTTTTAAGGGTTTATTAATGGATCAAATTTCATATTATGTTATCCCAAACAGAACTCAATCCTTTCTGGCAGTGTTTCTTATGGTGATGTATGGTTATGTCCCTATCCCAAAAGTAAAGAAAACATGGAAATTTGGTAAACCCCCCCCCCTATAGTCCCATCAAGAATGCTACTTTCTTGAAGTCTCCAAAACCATTTCAAACTTGTAGTATTAGTTTGAAACTACTGTAGTCCTCATGAGATGTTTCGAATGAACAAAAGGAATGGATGAATGTGAATTCCCATTACGGAAATGTGGAGAAGTACAACTTTAAGGCTTTTAAGAGTTGTCAATGAAGAGCTTCCACTAACATATATTGCAGGTAATTGCAACTGCATCAAAAAGAATGAATACATCAATGATGTAAAATAACACAACTTGGTTAGAGAAGAAATTTGAGAAACGTTTTTGACGTTTTCTTTTGGTGGTCATTCAGACACTGTCGTCCAAAGAAGGGTAGGCGAGCTCTTTTTGGAGTAGGTACAGAAAGATCTGCACTGTGTGATACTGGTGCAATTGAAGGTAGTTAACTAGGGGTTGCATTTTTGCCAGCTCTTAATTTAAAAGGATCTACAATGCAGAAGTAACAGTAGGTTGAGTGGTCCATGGGTACACACCAAATTCTAGGAATGGCAAACTTCATGGGTCTCTTTTTCCTCTCTATACCATCCTACAGAAAAATAATTATTTAACTTATTGGTACATTTACTTTATAATATCCATTTAAGATTATACTCTTCATACAAGCAACAATTGTCTTATCTTCCAAAGTTTTATTGAAGTATTCACAAGCAACATGAGGTGCCCATTATTTGTCTTGATCACCAACTAGTATGCCACAGTATGCGGTATAAGCTTTACACATTTTAACAGATACTGTCACAGATAAATTTCTTGCTCTCATTTTGATGAGCTGACCACATATGTAGCAAAATGCATACGGCGAAGGCTTGAACTCTTTTGATGAATTTAGTTTCTTTAGATTTGTTCACTCAGCTATCTAGAGGTGAAGTAAAAGATGATCTGCGAGTCCATGTATAAATATGTTGTCAAGCAATGTTCTAGAAAATTCTCAATCTTTCTTCAAAAAGTTTTTGGAGACAATGTTCCAGAAAATTTGCATAGATCATGAAAACTTTAGAAATCTCTATAAAATGTTACTGAACTCAACAATGTTCTTATAATACTGAATCATATAATTATGTATACTTCAAAATGCTTTAAAAATATAAAGAATGTTCTTTGATTTAATGAAAATGGGTTAATAAACCAAATCATTGCCATGTCCACAAAATCGAAGTTTTGGGATCAAAATATATTTTCTATTTACTTTACTTACAAATAAACTGAAAATAATACTTCTGGACCAGGTATAAAAGATTTTTCAAAATTTGCTACAAAGTGTAATATTTGAGTATGTGAATGTAAATCTGAAAGTAACATACGAAAAAGGGGAGGGAGATGAGAATGTGAGGAATATTTCTTAAAATTGCAATGTTAATAAAATTATCAATAACAATTTTCATGAATATTAATATTATTTACATTTTTACCAAAAGCAGATTCTAAAAATCTTTTATTTACATCATCTACCTTAAGAATTTTGACTTGTCCAAATATATTCTATAATTCTGATTTAGGTGATGGTAGAATAAAGAAGTATTTTTGTATCCAATGTTTAATGCATATTTATGTTATGCAATCTTTCTGAAGAAATCAGAGATCTTTCCGATGTAAACAATCCCTGCAATGTAACCTATAAACACCAGCCTATGCCTCGTCACACGTTTCCCATGTAATGTAGCATATCCCCAACTGTCGAAGAGACACGATGGACCAAGGTAATGTCATTGGTAAGAAAATTCTTCACATTATCAACTCTTTTTTTTTCAGGTGTTCCATGCCTTTTACCTATGATTTCGTAAGATCGGGTTCATCCTAAAATCTAAAAACGCTAGAGAGGCTAGTGGACCAAATGGTATTCCTCCCTTTTGTTTTGAGGGAGTTTGCTTCCGAGCTGGAGCCTGTTCTCGTTGAACTCTAATATCTATGTCTTGATACTAATACTTTACCTAAGTATTGGAAGCGTGTATATGCTCAGCCGATCCCGAAGAAGGGTAGCCACTCTTAATTATCTAATTATAGTCCTCTCACTAGTATTATATTTAAAGTCTTTGAAACTATTCTTCACTCATTTCTTGGATCATTTGGGATCTTATTTCCTTCTTTCAGATTACCAATATGGCTTTCGAAACAAGAAGTCTACTGGTGATATTCTTTTCTATCTTACTAATGAATGGACTTCTACACTTAGGGACTATAACAGTCTTTTGTGAAGTGGCGCCTGACATATTCAAAGCTTTTGACCGCGTATGACATGCGTCCTTGCTCAGTAAGCTTTCTAAGCTTTCTTACTTTGGGTTTCTTAAGTCAAGATTTCTCTCAAATCATTCCAAATCAGCCCTTATAGATGGAGTGACTTCTTTCTCTATTAATTGTGGTATTACACTGGATTCAGTTTTATTCTCTACTCTTTTTCCGCTTTTATCAACAACCTCCTCAATTGCACTTCTAACTCTGTTAATTCTTATGCTGACGACTCAACTCTCCATCCTTCTACTCAAATCAAATCTACTCCCTCTTCTGCTTCTGGAGTAGCTTTACAAATTCAACTTTCCGATTTCATTCTTGCTGATCAGGATAGGGTTCCCCGGTGGTGTCGCAGCAACCTTCTGAAATTCAATTCTTTGAACAAAAGAAAAAAAAAAATACTGAAATATTATTTATTCATGTGATAATTAAAGCTGCAGTTTATTATTATTATTATTATTATTATTATTATTATTATTATTATTATTATTATTATTATTATTATTATTATTATTAAACATTTTATCATTATTATTGGTTTATTAATATAAAATTAAATACTAAAGGTTTCTTTTAGTACACTGAGGAAAAGTTTTGAAAGAAGTAGGGAGTTAGCAAATGTTACCAACTCCAGAATTTGGGAGTTGGAAGTTAGGAGTTGGGTGTTGAAAGTCTGAAAATATTACCACTCCAATTTCGATGGTCAAATAATTTTTCCATGATTACTCAATTCTGTATTACAGAAGTTGAAAAGAGATAGGAAAGTCGAAAGGTACCTTTCAGAGTGTTTTTATAGAATTTGAGTTTTATAAAAGTTAAAACTAAGGTGACTACACCCACAGATCAGCTAGAATAAGATCAGAAAACTGAAGTTAAGAGATAAATACGTGTAAGATTCTTAAATGAGTTGGGGAATGGAATGTCTTGGTATTGTTTGTGCAGGATTAGGTGAGCTGCTGATAAAATTATTAATGAAAGAACGAAAAGGATAGGATATAAGTCAAAATCTTGAGGACACCACTATTGAGATGATAGATACGAAGAAGTAACTCCATCAAGCTGATATTCTTTTCTATCTTACTAATAGAAAGACTTCTACACTTACGGACTATGGAGTCTTTTGTAAGAAAAGTATACGTAAATAAGCAAAACTGGGAGAAAACTCAAAGAGAAGAATGAAACAAACATCTTCCTACATCTGGTCTCTAAAATCTTCTAGAGTTTTCTAGATCATATCTCTCGTCACACTGGCTTCCAAGTTGCTAGGGTGAATATTTGATGATCCAGTAGATTCTAAAATATGTTAATTACAATATTATTATTATTCTTATTGTAATTAATAATTACAATAACCTCCCAGCCATTCTTCAAACTACGATGTATTTTCAAACTACTATAGTATAGCTTTACTATACTATATAATAGTATAGTAAAGCAGAGACACACGTAAAAATGATGTTGTCAGACATTTAACAAGTACTTTTTAACATTAAATATTTAAGATCAAGACTAACTCCCAGACCAATTTTCAAAATCGCTCTTTACGAGCATAATTTTTACATTTTTCATAAAGATCTTGCCAGTGTGTGGTGGTAAAAGAAATAAAATTTTTAACAATTCACATATGACCAGTAATGTGGAATCAGTTAGGTTTAGATTTTAGATAAAAAATGAATTTTGCTTTAATTCCGATTGGCTATTTTGAATATCTGATTTCATTTATTGTTCCAATTTCATCTACTGAAAATCGTAAGGATCCAATTCTGTTTCTGATTCTAACTACTTTCGAACATGTAACCTTCAAACCTGACTTCAATTCTAATTCTGGTTCCAAGATGACTTTCCAACAAGATTCCAATTCCAATTTGATCTACAAAAATTTACCGATTCCGCAAATCCAGGCTCTGATTTTGATTCCACAGCCCTTTATAAGATAAAAATAAAAAACTTCACTTATTTTGGCCTTCAATAAATTTAAATATAATACAGCATCTGAGGCATTCTTATTAAAATGTTTTTGATCATCTTTTATTCCAAGAGAATAAAACTTACTTTGATTATGTGACAATAGTTACAAGACAAATAGCAATTACCTGTTAATAATTGCATTCACTTTTGAAATTCTAAACAAACGTGGTTTTTCATTTCCAAGCTGAGGCTTTGGAGTAACCGATCCAACTTCAACAAACCCAAAACCCATTCGAAAAAGTCCTTCTACACATTCTCCATTCTTATCATACCCTGCTGCAATACCAATAGGATTCTTAAACTTCATACCTAAAAGCGAATGCTCCTGAAAAAAAGAAAAAAAATACTGACTACATACACCTTTTCAAAAAATAAAAAATTCTTAAAAACTTAAGACATATATAATCATCACTTGCCTTATCAAGGGTTAATTAAGGTAAAATGACATTAAACATGTAAGAAATAATCCATCTACAAGTTCACTGTTTTTTAAACCATGTTGAAACAATGTTTTCTTTGAACATCATACCTAAATGTTAATTCTCATGCAAAGCAAATACTCCTTTTGAGATCTAAAAGAATAAGAGGACATACATAATCATTATTTGTCTATCATGAAATGTTAAAGTAAACCTATGCAACAAAAACTTCTGGACAGTTTGCTACCTTCAGTTAAATTGCATGTAGAATCGATGTTGACCATATTGACACATCCATGGGAAATGTTACAGAGCTTAACACTAACAATGAATACCTAGTTACCATGGGAAGCTTGTTATCCATATCCATATCGAGGAACCAGGTAAATATACGATTGGAGAAGGAGAATAAGAGAGAGGTAATGAGATTACTTGTGATGAAGAGAAGCATATAATCTTAAGGTGAATTAATCAACAGACAAAAAGGATAGAGCCTTACATTAATGTAACTGTTAAGAGAATGATTAATAAGACAATGATAAAAGTGGGTACTGACACAACAGCTAAACATGAAGTGTTTAAAAAACTGTTATGTCAAATTTCTGCACATATGTCTTTGTACGAATTTTTCTGACCAACAATCAATACGAAGATGTTAAATAGCACTTTTAAAGTCACGATCAGTATACAGTGATATATAATAATGTCAATGCATAAACAATTGAAAATACGGCATAAGAAATTAGGTGATTCGGTGCTACATATTTTACATACATTACACAAATTTTAATATTGAAAAAGAAAAATTGCAGCCACTTTTTAGATATAAATTTTTAAATAATTTATTTAGAAATAAAAAAATAAAATAAAAAAAAAAAATATATATATATATATATATATATATATATATATATATATATATATATATATATATATATATATATATATATATATATATATATATATATATATATATATATATATATATATATATATATATATATATATACCTTTTTTTTTTTTTTTTACCTTCTCACCCCCTGACCACCCCCTGTTGAGGCGGCCACACTTCGCTAATGAAGCCTCCCGCCGCAGTCGGTCTCGTCCAGAGATTTTTCAAAGAAGTGATGCCCCAGAAGATTTTGGGGCGACAGTTGGAGGGACAGTGTAAAAGAAAGTGATTTACGGTCTCCGGGGCCCTTTTGCATCTGGTACAAGTGGAAGATGTTGCCTGGTTTAAATTGAAATTGTGTTTGTAATGTTGTAAGTTTGGGTGGTGCCCGCATCTCAATCTTGCTAGTGAGATTTGTAAGTGTCTTGGGAGGTTGTTGGAATCGGAGTTTATTTCGGGAGGGGGTTCGTTAAGGATGCTGTTTGGAGGTCTGTTGGTCATATATGAATGAGTTAGTTGAGTGTGTATATGTTTGGTTGTTGTGGTATTGGGGGGAGGAGGGGGAATGTGATTTAGGATCCGTTTGTAAAAGGCTCCGGTGGACGATGGAGGTTGTTTTAGTCTTTGATTGGTAGGTTGGAGGAGAGTTTTATGACATGGGTGTGTGGGTAGACGGGTTTTTGCAAAGAATTGGGTGCCAATCATTTCGAGGTGGTTCCTTATAGGTAGTATCTTGGTTTCGTTATGAAGTTGTTGAGGGGTTGTGGGTGTGCAGCCGGTAATGGTACGAAGGGCTTTATTTTGTGTTATTTGGAGTGTCGTTAAGTTTTGGTCGGAGAGCAGAGAGTGCCAGATGGGGGAGGCATAGTTGATGGTGGGGCGTATAAATTGTTTGTAGATTGCAATTGAGGTTTGTATGTTGTTGTGTATGTCAGTGTTGGCCACTGTTTTGAGGATGTTGAGTTTTCTGGTTGCGGCTGTGGTGGTATTTTGAATGTGTTTGGAGAAAGTGAGGTGAGTGTCAAATGTTAGGCCGAGAATCTTTGGGGATTTGTTGAAGGGTATGGGGGTTTTGTTTAGTAGGACTTGTGGGTAGGTGTTGGATATGTGTTTGTCTGTTGTTATGAGGGTTATGGAGGATTTGTTTGGTGATGCCGTCATCCTGTTTTCTACTAGCCAAGTTTGGAGTTGTGTTAGGTAGTCTTTGTGTGAGTGTTGTTGCGGTGGTGAGGTCTTTGTGAGTGGTGGCGATAGTTATGTCGTCGGCGTATGAAGTGATGCGGGTGGAAGCTGTTTGGGGTTGTGGTAGGTCTGCTGTGTATAGGTTGAATAGAGTGGGGGAGAGTATGGCTCCTTGGGGAACTCCGTTCCTTATGTTGATGGTACGTGATTTATGGCCGTTTTGTTGTATTTGGGCGGTTCTGCCTGATAGGAAGTTGGATAGCCATTTCTTAGTATTTGTTGTGATGTTGGATTGGAGGATTTTATGGATAAGATTATGTCTCGGGACAGTATCGAAGGCTTTGTTTATGTCAATTGCTATTAATATAGTTTTGTGATATGGCTTATGGTTTAGTCCGTTTATTATAGGTTGGATGATGTTGGTAAGTGCAGTGGTGGTGGAGTGGTTGGGTTTGAACCCGTGTTGGAAGTTTTGTTGTGGGATGAATTGGAGGATAGAATTTAGGATTAGTTTTTCAAGAAGTTTTGAGATGGTGGATAATAAGGAGATTGGGCGGTAAGAGGAGGGGTTTGAAGGGTCTTTGCCGGGTTTTAGTTTAGGGATGATTAATGCTTTTTTCCATAGGGGAGGGATATAGTTGAGTTGTATGGATTTGTTGAAGATGGAGGTTATGTATGTGATTGTGTGGATGGATAGGTGTTTTAGGTGAATATTTGATATGTTGTCTGGTCCTGTTGCTGGGGAGTTTTTGATAAATTTAATGGTGTTTTGTGTGTGATGGCGTTTAGGTTGTTTTGGTTGTTGTGTAGCTTTTTCAGTTTTTTGATTATTTTTCTGTTTTGAGGGTGGGTAGGTAAGCTACTTTGTTTAGCGAAGTGTGTGGCTAGTAGGTTGATGTGTTGTTTGGGAGTTAAAGGGTTTGTGTAGTGGGATTGGTTGGAGTTTCGTGAGTGTGAAGAGGGTTGTTTTTTGCGTTGTGAATTGTGTGGATTGTTTTCCAGACTCTTTTGCTGTTTGTGTTGTCCAAGTTTTTGATGAGGAAGTTTTGGTAGTTGTTAGTTGTGTGAGTTTTTATTAGGGTTGATATTTGATTGTTTAGGGTTTCTAATTGTGTTTTGGTGAGTTGTGTGGGGTTGTTTTGGCGTTTTAGTGCGTTCCTTTGTTTTATGAGAGAAGTGATTTCTGGGGAGAGGTTTGGCACGTATTTTTTAATGTGGCCTTTAGGGATGAAGATGTTGGCCGCTTTCTGGATTGTGTGGGTGAGATGATTATATATATATATATATATATATATATATATATATATATATATATATATATATATATATATATATATATATATATATATATATATATATATATATATATATATATATATATATATATATATATATATATATATATATATATATATATATATATATATATATATATATATATATATATATATATATATATATATATATATATATATATATATATATAGGGAGCGACTCGGGCCGCCTTTACGTGGTGCTCTCGACAGCAGAGAAAGTTACGAAGGTGCCCCCACAAGCGGGGGAGCAACCCTTGCAACATATCAGCTGCAAAAGCCCGAAGAAAACCCCTACCCGCGGAAGCGGGTCATTGCGGAAAGGTCTTCCCTGTTCCGCCGGCCAAAATGGCCAAACTCTCTCACACTCTATTTACCAACCTTACTCCACCTTTCTTCATTCACGGCAGAGGTAACAATTCGGCAGTCACCTCTCTCCTACTGCAGCAAGCCGGAGACATTCACCCAAACCCTGGTCTAGTCATATACCTTTGTCCCATCTGCACCAAACAAATTAAAAATAATCAACCTTCTATCAAATGTACAAACTGCAACAAATGGATCCACAAAAACAAATGCTCCCCATTCAAAACACTACTTTGTCA
The DNA here is from genome assembly GCA_009176605.1 of Armadillidium nasatum. NCBI lineage: Eukaryota > Metazoa > Arthropoda > Malacostraca > Isopoda > Armadillidiidae > Armadillidium > Armadillidium nasatum. Next base: position 16,763 of record SEYY01020940.1, read on the forward strand.
AAACCAAACATGGATTTGCTCAATCTGCAACTCCCCAACAACATCAGTCATAACAAATAAAAACCAAAATAAGACACAAATCAAAATTCTACAGATAAACATTAATGGCCTGCACAAAAAACATTCAGAAATACAGACATTCCTTTCCAAACACAATATTGACATAGCTCTGATCCAAGAAGGTCACTCTCCAGCTAACACCCCCAAAACTCCTTTCTATGGATTGGACTCCATATACACCAACAAACCACCAACCAATCACACACTACTAACACTAATAAAAAACAATATAATGTACCACAATACACTACTGATATAACAAACCAAATAAACGATCCCATTCTGAACATTCAATCTTTCAAAATCTTAGTCAACAACACCAAACACACCATAACAAACATTTACATCCCCCATCGTACATCAGTATACTGTCCAAACAATTATAAACCAAATTTAGCACCTCCGAACACAATCACCAACCTAAACATAGGAGGCGACTTCAACGCCCACCACACAGCATGGTACCAAGACCACCCAACAGACCCCAGAGGAACACACATCTTGGATACACAGGAAACATTTAACATTTTAAACTACAAAAAACTACCTAACCAACTACCCCCAACAAGCCAATCAATCTAAATCAGCTCCTGACATAACCTTCTCATCACCATCCATCCATACAAACCTCACATGGAAAACAGAAATAGACCTCACAACCGATCATATTCCCATAATATTCACATACACAATCGCTAAACACATATACCCCAAGAAAATAACAACATTCACAAACTACAAGAAAGCAAACTTGACAAACTTCACTCACCACATAGAATTAGAAACACATTTAATCCAACAAGAAATAACCAACACACATTCTCTACATTCAGCCATCAACTCCTTCACCAAAATAATACACAAAGCATGCAACTTATACATACCCAAGGGCTACAGGAAACACTACAACCCCTCTCTTACACCAGAAATCTCCAACCTTATAAAGCAAAGAAACCAACTCCAACAACATAGATCACACACAGCAGACATCACCATACAACTAAACACCCTAAATGTACAAATCTCAGCACTAATATCAAATCACAAAACAAACAAATTCAATGAATACCTACAAAACAACCTAACAAACCCCAACGATAAAAGAACATGGCAGGTAATCAAATGACTACACAACTCTCAAAACAATCCTCCAACATTAAACGAAACCTTTAAAGAAAACAACAACACTCTTCCTTCACCGAAACACACTGTAATATCCTTGCTCAGCACTACTCAAACATCTCCTATAAACTCGCGCAGAACAACAATAGGAAAATAATCCAACAGCTCAAACACACACACTTAGAACACAATCCAAACTCCCCCTTCTCTTACCAGGACACTACCAAGGGAATCAAAACACTCAAAAACTCCTCAGCTACAGGCCCAGATAACATCTCAAATTTACACCTAAAACACCTAGGACCCATAGCTACAACATTCCTAACCCAAATATACAATAAATCTTACACATACAACTTCATCCCCGCAATATGGAAAAAGGCAATAATTACCCCCAAACTAAAACCCAGGAAAGACCCAAACCTCCATCTTCATACAGCCCGATCTCCCTCCTACCCACACTATGCAAACTCTTAGAAAAACGAATTCATTCAAAAATCCAACCACTTATGCAAACCCCACAGTTTCAACACGGATTCGAGAAATTCCACTCAACCACCACGGCCCTCACCACTATCTCTCAAAACATAATAAATAGCCTGAACAAAAAACCATCCCACAGAACCGTACTCATTGCCATCGACATCAACAAAGCATTTGATACAGTCCCTAAACATAACCATACAAAAAATCCTACACTCACCTATACCCAACAATTATAAAAAATATATTTCCAACTTCCTCTCCGATCGTACAGCTCAAGTCTCCAACAAAACCAATCTTTCAAAAACAGTAAAACTAAGAAATGGTGTCCCACAGGGAGCCATCCTATCCTCTCTATTATTTAACCTGTACACAGCAGACCTATCCACCCCACAAATTCGAGACATAAAATTAACAACATATGCCAATGACATTTCCCTTACGATACAAAACCCCTTCCATAACCACAGCCACCACGCTCACTCAATCATACATCCAACATCTGGAAACATGGCTAAAATCAAACAGAATGACAGCTTCCCCCAAAAAAATCCTCAATCACTCTTATTACTACCGTTAAACACCAATCTTTCCTCCACCCCACGTAAAACTAAATAATAACCTCATTCCTTTAAATAAATTTCCAAACATCCTAGGCCTCACATATGACACACACTTCACCTTCTCAAAACACATCCAAAACATAACCAACACAGCAAACAGGAAATTAAACATCATTCGAACACTATCACATAACTTCAGTAATGAACTAACAACCCTCATCATAGCATTCAAACAGTTCATCAGACCAACACTTAATTACGCATCTCCAGCCTGGTACCCGGCCACCTCACCCTCAAACATAGAGAAATTACAAAAAAAAAAAAAAAAAAAAAAAATACCGCTCTTCGAATCATCACAGGTTGCACTAGAACCACTCCAATTCAGCATTTAGACGAAAAAAAAAAAATACTCCCAATCCGTGTTCACCTAGAAATGATAGGAACCCAATTCTACACAAACACCCTAAACATATCACACCCTTGTCACTATACCCTACAAGACCACACAAGACACTGTCTAAAATTACCTCCTTCATCCCCTGCCCAATACTACAGTAACATATTCAGAACCATTCCACCTGCTGCAAACAACACACCACTAATCAAACACATACATACCATCATAACACTAAATTATCTCAACACCCACCAATCAAATCATCTTCTCAACAAACAACCCCCCGACATGGCAAATACACAAAACACATTACCACTCAAAACCCAAATTACCATATCCAGATTAAGGTCAGGCCACCACCCTAACCTACAAGCATACAAACATAGATTCAATATACAAAACACACTATCCCCAATATGTCAAAGATGTATGTAGGAACCAGACACAACAGAACACCTCCTTCTGAGATGCCCCTCCCTTACACAACACTGAGAGACCTTTGGGTACGGCCGTTGCTGATTTCCTAAAAGCAGTGTGGCCCTTCCAGTGAGGAAGGTCCAAGGGGTAAAAAAAATAAAGTAATATATATATATATATATATATATATATATATATATATATATATATATATATATATATATATATATATATATATATATATATATATATATATATATATATATATATATTATATATATAATTCTGAGGAAAAAAAATTAGTTCCAGGTTTCTTCATGTTCTTCACAAACTGAGGAGAGCATTGGATCCCTACGAAAATACTTCTTTTCGTGAACATGGATTAGAAATATTTCGTCCATATCAACAACATCTTTTCTTGTTTGGAGACTTAATCTTCATCCAAAATGATAACAATCCGCGAATGTTAATATCCATGCCTTTTCTAATTCGGTTAGTTTTGGATTTACATTTACAAAATGGACATTTAGGAACACCGAAACTTATTGCATTGGTGAGAGAGGACTTATGGCATCCAAAACTTGCTAATGTTGCACGTGACATTTGTAGGTCTTGTATGACATGTCAACTTAACAAAAATAATCCTACTGTGAATTATTCCGCCTGTAATGAAGATAACAACGTCTTTTCCATTCGAATTGTTAGCAGTTGATTTGTTACAATTACCGCAAACTTTTCGAAACCACTCTTATGCTCTAGTGGCAATTGATCATTTTACTAGGTATCTTTTTGTAATTCCTATGAAAGATAAACCTGCGAAAACCCTAAGCACTACGTTGAAATTTAAACTTATTCCGTTTATGCCGTGTTCCGCAGAAAATTCTTTCTGATCAAGGGACTGAGTTTATTTCAGTACTTTTTAACGAAGTATTGGAAGAATTTGCCATGGAGCATTTGTTGGCATCTAGTCATCGGCCGCAAACGAATTGGGTTACGGAACGAGTAAACCGGACCATACTTCAGACTTTGAAAATGATGATTCAAAAAAAAAAAAAACTGATTGGGATTTGCAACTTCCACAAGTAGTCGTAAAATACAACAACACTTGGCATTCAGCAATAAAGTCAACTCCCAGTGACTTTTTAGTGCAACAACGACATTCGTGTGCAAGGAGAATCCTTGTTTACGACAATATTGGAAGTCACCTGCTGAAAAATTTTCACCGCTCAACCTTGGTGATAAAGTTGCGTATAAATCTTTATTTCAAGGAAATCTTGCAAACAACAAGTTTAAACCTAGATTTAGGGGACCGTACGTGATTACTAAAGTATACGACTCAACTCTCGCATACGATATAGCCAAGTACCCAATCAATGAAAGGGAAGGTGTCATACAGGCTCATTTTTCACAACTCCGGAAATGGGTTGATGTTCCCAGATATCTCTTACGAAATCCTTATTTCCGCCAACATCAACAGAATCAACTTAATCAACAGAATCAACACAACGAAGATTATCAACAGAATCATGCGGAAATCAACGAAGAACAGGGGGAAATGTCAGAATGAGGAATCATTGCCGGACACGACGCCGACTCCAACGGTTTTACCTGAGGATGACAGTGACGAGGACGACGATGATTTTTCATATCAACTAGCTGAAGAGGATCATCACTTGTTGGAGGAGTTGAGGAGGCGGCAGATGGAAGCTCAGCAAGAGATATTTAAATTGATTGATACCGATTATTCGAAATTCTTGTCTGACTCAAACAGAGTTTTATAAGAATCATTTAACTTCACTGTAGGAACAAATAAAGATTATCGGGTAAACTCCGGATCAAATAAATCAGCCGAGGTATCTAATGTAGCCGACAATAACACTACAAGATTCACACAAACTGATCTAACAATACCTCCAGAAGAAGAGGAAGAAGAAGAAGAGGATCTGTTCAACATAACGATGAATGAATCAATTGAAGAGTTTTGTCCGTTAGATTATTCGATAGATCAAGAATCACTCGAGGGATTTGTGCCTAAGGCTCTTTCCACCATAATGGAATAACCTGATATATATTATCAACTGAATTTCTGCGATGAGTTCAGCGATAATTTAGCCGAATCTTTTGAAGGATTTGATCCGGAGGGGTTTTACATTAAGGAAAACTATATGGAACTTCAAGAACCTGTAGAAGCATCGCTAGTGGAGGAAGGACCGTCGATGAACATCACCTGCTTAATGGGGATGGATTCAGAAAAACCAGAGCCTTCGCCACGTCGATTGAGATCTCAGGGAGAAGCCCCACAACTTAGTCACGTTATGGATCGTCCACTGGAATATCGTCCGCGCAAAGAAAAAGATAAGTGTCCGGAATGATAAAAAAGTGTCGTGTACCGTGTGATGTGAATTAAAAATAAATTGTGATACGAAAATAAAAATTAAATATAAAATATAAAATATAAAATATAAATATAAATATAAAACTTAAATATTAAAATGTTAAAATTCTTGTACAGTGTATTTAAATAATTAATTAATAAAATAAATAATTAATTGGTAGTTGTATAATAATAGCTCAATTATTAACAAATAAATAACAAATTAATAATAGTAATCCAAAGTTTACTAATATACTTGCTTAAATAAAAATTTAACTAGTTACTTGAAATAAACCTTATATAGTTCTAGTTTCTAATTCATATTAAAAGTAATAATAGTAAAATAATAAATATAACCTATTTAGTTTAACTCATTAAAAGCATGACCTATAATATCATAATATATTGTGTTTATATTGTAAATATAAACTTTATAAATGTTTATTTATTATAATTTTTATTTTTTTATGTATGTATTTGTAAATAACTACACAGTAATAATTTTGTCTTTTTTCAATTCAGTAAGGACAGAACAAGGGAGATATTATTCCTGGATACATCCGAGGTTGGGATGCTTGGGAAAATGAAGGAACAGCTGCGGCAGAGTTATAATATTAACTTATTTGTTTCGTGCAATTCTGGCGCAAACTTATTGTTATTAGGGCAACATCTAGCCCATTTTCTTAAGTCCAATGGACCGGTGGATCAGATTTACTTATTTGGTCTAACGTGTTATATTTAGAAAAAGATTCCTCTAACCACAAAGGACAAATCGATCCAGGTCATTACGTGGAATTCAGCATGCAATTTGTCCTTTGTTCCTATTCAGATGAACGCTATCGTCAGTATAGCAGTTCGATACAACCCCGCCGTGAGGGTGTATTTAGTCATTCCTGCAATGAAGGACATAGCTTTCTTACAACGGCAAGGTCGGAGTAACCTAATACCCTCATTAGAAAAACATCCTCAATTCAACCAAGCTTATCTCAATCAAAAAGCTTGTGAGATGTTCGGAAAAACGGTTGAATTACAGGGTAAACATCTGCCTTGGGTTCAAAAGCGGATTTTCTCCATGAAAACCGTTTTTGACCGCTACTACAACAACAAGGGTCAAGGCAACCCTCATCATCAATTCTGGATGGGAGAATCGGATAGGTTGAATGCTTTGGATCTGTGTTATGATGGTCTACATTACACAGAAACCGCCTTTGAGGAAATGTTCGCCATCTTGAGTCTAACCAACTTTAACCGAAGGGCTCAAGAACCTTGACCAGCTACAACCAACATCCCAACAACCACTACCACAACATCAGTGATTGTTGAGGAGGTAGATAGAGTCTGTCCCCGGACCTTAGGGTATTCAAGGACGGATAGAGTATCGTCCCAGTCAACCAAAGACTGTACCATCTACACAAAAGAGGCGAACCAAGGGTAAATCGGAAACCGGGGTATATTATTACTCTCGGGCGTTCGTAGATTCCATGGACTTGGGCGAACAACCTTCAACTTCCTCCGAGTCATCACGTCCCCATGACAGAGTGAAAACAAATAAGAAAAAGAGTTCGTTAACGGATTATCCTTTACCAACTTCCAAACCAAAGAAGAGTTGTCCAACAAAAACTCTTCCAACGACATCAACCGCATCTACCTCAAAATCCAAAGTTAAAAGATTACAGAGGTCATCTAATCAACGTAGAAAGATGCGACGTCACGATGCTGTACGTGAAGGATCTTCTAAAAAGTCGGCGGGTAATAACTCAACACCTTCAACGTCGACTATGTCCCCAAAATTCATTACCTTCACTGCAGTTCAAGTATCTAAACTTTGGAAGTTTCCAAAAAAAAAGGGAGTGTTCAAAGAGGCTGCTCTGAAAGAACTTAATCGTGCTTTCGAGCAGGTGACCGATATGGATCACCAAGATTAAGTTTCCTTCATTCTTTTGTAGGTTGGAGAGGTGAGATGTATTTTGGTTATTGGGTGAACTTTTCATCATTCTTTTATAGAACCTTCCAATCGACTACTTAATTGGTTAATTCCGTGACACAACTTCTTCTTGAACACTCCTATATATATATGGAGCAAGTGCTCAGAAAAAAAAATTCTTGCAATCTGAACAGAGCTCCCAGCTTCTTAGAGGCCGCTTTAGCAACCATTGTGATATGTGGTTTCCAAGACAGTTTGTTGTTTATGTGTAGACCAAGAATGTTAATGTTATTTACAGGTGAGACGGGAGAGCCATCGAAGAGGATAGGAAAGTTTGGAGGTGTTTTTTATAGGGGAATGTGAAGAAGTTGAATTTTTAAAAAGTTGAATTTCACAAGGTTGCTATAACCCCATCGGGAAATCCCATCCAGATCGGCAAGAATAGAATCGGAAAGTTGAAGACGAGAAGTAACTCTAGAAGCAAAAGAGGGAGAAGATTTGAAATGAGTAAGAATGCAGAGTTGAGTCGTCAGCATAAGAGTGAACAGAGTTAGAAGTGCAGTTGAGAAGATCGTTAATGAAAAGTAAGAATAAAGTTGGAGATAAAACAGAACCCTGAGGAACACCACAGTTGACAGAAAAGGAGGAAGAGGTCGCCCTATCTAAAAGTGTAGAAATGGAACGATTTGAGAGAAAATTAGACAAAAGTAAGCAAAGGGAAGGAGTAAACCCAAAGGAAGGGAGTTTGGAGAGCAGCGACGCATGCCATACTCGGTCAAAAGCCTTGGATATGTCAAGCGCCACCACATAAGACTCCCCAAAGTTCCTAAGGGTAGGTTTAAGATGAGTGCTTTCGAAGAAGATGTCATATTTGTGTAAATGATTGTGTCGAGTACAGAGATGGAGAAACTGAGTTTTTGATGCATTGCAAATTATTGTGTTTCTCAGTTCCAATTTGAAACACAAGAAAGATCAGAGGTTAGTTGCTTTAAGGCCACCACTCTAGCTTTAACTAACTGCTGCAGGGAGGGAGGTCTTGTTACATTCATTACAAACTGAAAGGAGTAATGAAAGATGGAATCATCAGCATAAGAGTGGATAGGTGATAAAGTGAAAGAGAGATCATTAATGAATATTAGAAAAAGTGTTGGGGTAGGACAGAACCCTGTTGAACACTACTATTAATAGGTTTAAAGGATGAACGATGGCCATTTACAACAGCTGCTATAGAACCAAAAGTAAATCAGAGAGGATACTGAAAGAGGGGAGTTTAAAAAATCAAAACTTTGTACCAGACTCTAATCAAACCTTTCAATATGTCCAGAGCAACAACAAAAGATTCCCCAAAATGTCAAAGAGTGGAGGACCAAGCATCAGAGAGAAGGGAAAGAAGATCACCAGTAGAGCGTTTTTAATGAAAGTCATGCTGGTGATTAAAAGATTAGAAGAATTTAGATGTTTACAAATCTTCCTGTTAAGCAGTTATGGATAGATTCAAAAAAGAAAAAAAATAATAAAAAAATAATATATATATATATATTATATATATATATATATATATATATATATATATATATATATATATATATATATATATATATATATATATATATATATATATATATATAATATATATATATATACTGACAAGTATAAAAAAGCTTAGAACTGCACAATTAAGAGTGTGTATCTACACAAAAAAAAATATATAAAAATTGTATATATCAATCATTCAATAATGTGTATTATATTAAAAACAAGGAAAAAATGAAATTAACTTACAAAAAATTTATTATCCAAATTTTCACAAGGAACCAATTTGTATTTTGCCAATAATACTCCTAATCTATGAGCTCTCTCTGGATCAAGTAGATGAAACACAGGCATAATGTATGACTTGTAGATTTTTTCATTATTAAGATAAATTCCAAGACCAAAGAATGAAAGACCTCCTCCAATTCCTATTTTGAACATATCACAAATTTTTTTCTGAAAGATGTGTGAAATTTAACTAATATACATTTATTGTATTCAATAATAAAATTATAATTCCTTAATGTTCTGTCTTCAAAAATATTTAAAAACACTAAACAATATGTTAAAAGCATCAAAAACACTAACACTGTACTATTTATGGACAAACACAAATTGGCTAAATAAGACTGAATAAAATGTATTAGTCGAAATTATATCAACATGTGAAATCCTGACATTAAATAACAAATATAATAAACCAAAGAGATGTCCTATGATCACATAAAACAAATATGTATTTTTAACTACCTTTCCCTTCCTCTTGCAATGTGTTAAGGGGATAGGTTTGATAAACTGTTTTAAGTTAAAGGTGTATTTTAAACTGTTTGAAATTTACAGACTTAGGAAATTTAAAGGAATTTAGAAGTTTTCATTTGAAATTATTTTAAGTAGTTTATTTATGATTAAGCTATCGACACATTATAACTTAGCAATGAAACTAATAATAGGCAAATACAAAGACTGTGCTAACCCTTTCCTTATATATATATATATATATATATAATATATATATATATATATATATATATATATATATATATATATATATATATATATATATATATATATATATATATATATATATATATATATATATATATATATAAGCAATAAAGAGTTGGATTATGTTCTATCACAAGTGAAATGAAAAGCAAATGACAATGAATTGGAATTGGATATATATATATATATATATATATATATATATATATATATATATATATATATATATATATATATATATATATATATATATATATATATATATATATATATATATATAATATATTATATACATATATATATAAAATTTAAGAAAAGAGCAGCAGTAGTAGTTGAAGTTGCAGCAGCAATGCCGTAGAGATGAAGATCAAGGGTCAGAGAGAAGGGAAAGAAGATCACAAGTAGAGCGTTTCTTACGAAAGCCATACTGGCTATCTGATAAGATTTGAAGAACTATGATGTTTCCAAGTCTATCTGTTAAGGATAGATTCAAAAATTTAGAGAGAACGGAGGTTAAAGAAATGGGACATTAATTGCAGGATTGAAAGGGGTCCCCTTTCTTCGGCTCAGGCTGAATGAGCGCACCTTTCCAGCATGAAGGGACAGTTGAATTAAAAAGACTGAGAAGAAATGGTTTACCAAGGCTGGGTGCAAGCTCACAAACACAAGTTTTGAGAACCACAGAAGGTATACCATCAGGACTGTTAAGTCTTCTTGGTGTTAAGCTCTGAGAGATCAGAAATGACGTCTTTAGTAGAAATCACATTTGTAGGTATAAATGAGTTAGAAGGGAGTTGAAGGAGGAGGAAAATCTCAGGAATCGTCTAAGGCTGAATTAGTGGCAAAAGTTGTGACGTCGGAGGATATTAGAGGAGGGAAAGAGGAAGAAGCAAAGTTAGAGTTGACAATGTTTGCAAAATGCCAGAAAGAACGTGAAGAAAAGGAGCCAAAATGATTATATTTTCTACGAAAAGTTTTTAGTGTTACGAAGGATAGATTCTACACGATTCCGGGATGAAATATAAGTAGCGTGAGTTTCTGGAGTTTGAAGAGGATAGTAATCCCTGAAGGGAACATTCCTGCGGCGGATAGCGTGAGAACAAGCAGAGTTAAACCAAGGCTTGTTAGGTCTAGTAGAAGGAAAAGAAAATGGAATGTATGCTTCCATGCCAGAGAGAATCACCTCGCTAATGCGTTCTGCACACTTCGAGGGACCCTTCCGACGAAAGCAATAATCATTCCAGGGGAAATCAAAGAAGTACTACCGCAAGTCCGACCACCTTGCTAGTCGTAGAATGGCAAGAAAGCCTGAGCCATAAGGTGGAAAATTCGGAAGACTCCATATTAGAGACACGATAACAAACGACATCGTTGCATATGTACGCACAACAACCGCCTTTGGCTGAAAATTGAGGATAGGGATAGTAGGAGGAAACAGAATAGGGTTTGCTATCAGAACTCTCAAACATCTGAGTTTCAGTCAAGAACAAGAGGTGAGGTCTAGAAGAGCGGTAATGCTCAACAAAGTAGAAATCGGAGTGTAGACCGAGAATGTTGCAGAAATTAATGCAAAAAATATTAATAGAAATTCTAAACGAACTTTTATCATCAGTATTATAGTTCAATATTTTAAATGAATTTTCTCTTACATTTATTTGAATCCCCCCCCCCCCAACAAACCCCAAGTACACAGGCCTGAATACCCATCATTATACCCAAAGAGAGTCAAAAGGAAAATGTATAGGTTTCGATGACTTGCTAGTAAGAAAACTTTCAATTTTAAAATATTGACATTTTAAGCTATCACAATAGTCTTAAATATACTTATCTTGTAGTATTTACACTCTTAGTAATGGTTTATAATCAACAATAAATGAATTCACCAGCTAGTAATGTTACTTCTAACCGGCAATAGTTTATCTTATAGTTTATCACTTTGAATAACTATGACAACAGCATTTGAACATATAAACTTCATAAAGAATTCAACATAAGTACTGCACAATTATGAATTTAACAAAACGAACTAAGCGTAATAACTGCATTTAACAGCAACTTAACAACAATACGTAATAAACTGAACTTGAACGACAACTGAACACGCGTTCCCAAACATTTTAATATTTTAACTCTGAGCATGTCATGTGTATCACATGACTCATTTTTAAAACGATATTATTTTGTATCGGTGTTTTATATTTTAACAATATATATATATATATAAATATATATATATATATATATATATATATATATATATATATATATATATATATATATATATATATATATATATATATATATATATATATATATATATATATATTACAATCACTCACGGACAGAGGCCTTTTCAAGGAAGGGGCATAATTAAAGGATAAAAAAAGAAAAACCACACAATCCCAAACCTAACGTAGATCCCTCAGGCAGGCGCAGACAGAGCATTTAGAGAGAAGTTTTTTTTAAATACAGCAGGAAAAACAGAAGACAGAGAGTTCCACATAACAAAGGCGGATGGAAAGGAGGAGGTATTATAACGTCAAGCCCTGAGTTTGCAATGCTCACACAAAGTTCGGGTGCAAGCATGGCACCTCTTGAGCTGCGACGGCGACGGAATGGTGGTAGAATGCGAGAGGTCAACTCCCTTGAGCACCAGCCATTCCAGTGCCTATAGAAAAAGAGAGTGTGCCATCGTCACCTCGCAGAGAAAGTGGATCAAGGGAGTTCGAAAGTAGTCTTTTAGTCTTAGACTCAACCTTAACCAAAAGAAGGGTGCAACTGGAACCACCCCAAATGTGAGAGTAGTACTCCATGCAAGGACGGATAAGACCCTTATATAATTGAAGTAACTACTTAGAAGAAAAAAATTCCCGAAATCTGAACAGAACTCTCAACTTTTTAGAGGTCACCTTAGCTACCTTTGTGATATGATGTTTCCAACATAATTTATTGTTTATATTCAGACCAAGAAAATATGTTGTTCACAGGTGAGACAAGAGAGCCGTCGAAGGAAATAAGAAAGCTGGGAGGTATGTTTGAGAGAGAGAAGTGAATTTGAGTTTTCAAGTTGAATTTGCCCCACTGGGTAATATCATCCATATTGACAAGATTGGAATTGGAAAGTTGATGACGAGAAGCAACTCTAGAAGCAAAAGAAAGAGCAGATTCAAAATACGTAGAAGAATGGCGAGTTGAGTCATCGGCATAAGAAGGAGTACTGCTGAGGAGGTCTTTGATAAAAAGTAAGAATAATAAAGTAGGGGATAGAACATACTCCTGAGGAACACCATAATAAATAAATAAATAAATAAATAAATAAATAAATAAATAAATAAATAAATAAATAAATAAATAAATAAATAAATAAATAATAAATAAATAAATAAATAAATAATAATAAATATATATATATATATATATATATATATATATATATATATATATATATATATATATATATATATATATATATATATATTGGGAGGAAGTAGCGCCGTCCGAAGCGATGCAAGTACCCCCCATTGGGCAAAACCCACGGAGTAATAGGGTGGCCTAGACCATTCCGTTTCACTCCGTTACCCTTTGGTTCGCTCCTTTTCGCGTTTCACCTTCTCAGGGGGTCTCTAGTGTATCTTCGCCTCACACTGGTGTCTATTGCTCCTACTACCACTCCACCCCAATTCTTCACACATTCCCACATTTTACAAGCGCTTACTCTAACATTATCTTTATAAAACAAAACAAAAAACAAAATGGCGAAACTCACAGCTGCCTCGATATTTCGAGGGGCGGCATCCAAAGAATGCCCTTCATCCACCCCTCACATCATCATCACTTGGGAGTTGGCAGCCTCTGATGATGGGGATGGTGCCGCCATGACCCTGCGTCCGGCTTGCACCGGTGCACGGTCTTCTTTTTTCATTAATTTCTGCAACATTCGCCATCTTTTATCTAATTCCCCCTTTGTCGAGCACCATCTCTCTTCTTCTAAACCTCATATCTTGTTTCTAACTGAAACTCTGGTGCTTGAGTGTGCTGACAGCAAACCTTATTCTGTTACCTCCTAGTGTCACTATCCTCAATTTTAAGACAAAGGCGATTGTTATGCATATGCGCGCAACGATGTTATTTGCTCTCGTGTCTCTAATTTGGAGTCTACTGAATTCTCTACTTTATGGCTTAAGCTCTCTTGCAATTCTACTAAATTTATTTGTTCTGTTTATTTATCTCCTAATTCTCCTGACTATCCAAAATTCTTCGACTATTTAAACTCCAAAATAGAGCACATTCTGTCTTCTAGTTCTTTCTCCTAAATTATCGGTTTAGGTGATTTCAATGTTCACCACCGCCAATGGCTTTCATATAGTTTTCATGATCCAGCCGGTGAACAAGCCTACAACTTTTCTCTCCAGAACAACCTTGAACAGTTGGTGCAACTCTCTACCCGTATCCCTTACCGTCTTGGTGATGAACCCAACATACTTGGTCTTTTCCTTACTTCTTATCCTTCTCCTTATACTGTTAAAACTCTTTCCTCCTCTGGGTTCATCCGATCACCTTCTTTTCTCCGTATCTTGTTCTGTTTCTTCAAGTCTTCAGCAAGAACGGCCCCCGGCTTCGGCGAGGAGACGTTTTTGGCACTTCGGTGCTGCTAACTGGTCTGACTTGCGGTTATACTTCTCTGATTACCCATGGAATGATTATTGCTTTCGTGGGAAGGGTCCCTTGGAGTGTGCTGAGGGTATAACCGAGGTGATTTTTTCTGGCATGGAGGCGTACATTCCATATTATTTCCCTTCTACTAAACCTAACAAACCTTGGGCTAATTCTACTTGTTCTCGCGCAATCTGCCGTAGGGATGCTGCCTTCAGAGATTACCGTCGTCTTCAAACTCCTAAAACTCATTCAATTTATATTTCATCCCGGAATCGTGCAAAATCTATTCTTCGAGATACCAAAAACTCTTTTCTCCGCCGCAAATGCAATAATCTTTCTGGATCCTCTTCCTCTCACCTTTTCTGGCATTTAGCAAAATATGTCAACTCTAACTTTGCTTCTTCCTCTTTCCCTCCTCTAGTTTCTTCTGATGGTACAACTGCCATTTTACCTTCTGCTAAAGCTGAACTCTTCGCTCATATTTTTGCCTCTAACTCTACCTTAGACGATTCCCTAGCTATTCCTTCTCCTTCAACCCCCTCCAACTCATTTATGCCTAACATTGTAATTTCTTCTAAAGATGTCATTTCTGCTCTCTCAGAGCTTAACACTAAGAAGGCGTACGGTCCTGATGGTATTCCTCCTGCGGTTCTCAAAACTTGTGCTTCCGAGCTTGCACCCTGCCTTGGTAAACTATTTCGTCTTTGCCTTTCTACTTCGACCTTCCCTTCTTGCTGGAAACGTGCACTCATTCAACCTGTGTCCGAAGAAGGGGGACCCCTCTCAACCCTCTAGCTATCGTCCTATTTCTTTAACCTCCGTTCTTTCTAAAGTTTTCGAATCTATCCTTAACAGGAAAATTTGGAAACACCTTAATTCTTTTAATCTTATCTCTGATCGCCAGTATTGCTTCCGTAAAGAACGTTCTACTGGTGATCTTCTTTCCCTACTTTCTGACTCTTGGTCCTCCGCTCTTCGGGGTTTCTGTGAATCTTTCGCTGTGGCTTTAGACATATCGAAAGCCTTCTATGGTCTGGCACAAAGCTTTTATTTCCAAACTTCCCTCTTTCGGAATCTATCCTTCTCTCTGTGACCTTTCTAATTTCCTTTCCGGTCGTTCTATAGCAGCTGTTGTAGACGGCCACCGTTCTTCCTATAAATCTATAAATAGTGGTGTTCCTCAAGGATCTGTCCTATCTCTAACCCTTTTTCTAATTTTCATCAATGACCTTCTATCTATTACTTCGTCTCCAATACATTACTATGCCTATGCGTCCCTCCCAAGAGCAGTTGATAGAGCAGAAGGATGGCTTTGGAGAAACTGACCTCTGATCTTTCTCGTATTTCAAATTGGGGCAGAGAAAACATGGCCGTTTTCAATGCCTCAAAAACTCAATTCCTCCATCTTTCTACTTGACACAATCTTCCGCACAACTATAACTTCTTCGAAAACACTCAACTCAAACCTTCATCTGTCCTCAATATTCTTGGGTGTTTTTTTTCTCGCGATCTTTCTTGGAAAGATCACATTATTTCTCTCTCTCTACAAGCTTATAAGAGATTGTGTGTTCTGAGGCGCCTTCGTGGTTTTTTTAAGCCACCCAGTTGCTTGCTCTGTATATGTGTTGTTTGCGCCTGTATGGAGTATGTCTCTCACATCTGGGGTGGTTCCACACATACAGCTATTCTCGAAAAGGTGGAGTCTATGGCTTTTCCTCTCATCAATTCTCCTGCTCTAACTCTCTCCAGTTTCTTTCTTCTCGTCGAATTGTTGCATCACTTTCTCTATACTATCGCTATTACAACGGACATTGCTCTTCTGAACTCTCACGTCGCATACCTCCTCCATTGAGAAGGGCTCGTGTGACACGACTTTCTACATAGTATCATCCTTTCTCTGTCCAACTCTCCAACCCCAGACTTAAACGCTATGCTCACTCTTACATGTACTTTACTGGTAAAGTCTGGAACACACTCCCTTTATCTGTTTTCCCAACTTCCTTTGACTTGTACACTTTAAACGCCGTGTATCGGGTCACGTTGGCCATTAGCGACAAGATTCCGAATGTTCTCCAACTCTGGTGGGATTTAGTAGGCCTCCAGCCTTTGCCCACCAGAGGTGACATATATATATATATATATATATATATATATATATATATATATATATATATATATATATATATATATATATATATATATATATATATATATATATATATATATATATATATATATATATATATATATATATATATATATATATGAGCAAAGATAGAGAGAAGTTAAGAGAGGTAATAAGTAGTTTTGCTGAAAAGCTAAAAGAGGCAGGGTTGAGTGTGAATGTGGAAAAGACAGAACTGTTAATAGTTAATAGGAGTAGGGAGAGAAGCTTGAACTGAAGGTGGATGGCGAGGAGGTGAGGGTGCCAGAGTGGTTGAGAGAAGTGAGTATTTGGGGGTAGTATTTACAAGGGAATGAGGAAATACACTGGATATCGTCAACAGGATGGAGAAATACGAAAGAATGGTGAGGGCACTGTACCCAATCTTGGCCAACAAAAGAATAGATATAGGACTAATTGAAGTAATTTTTGAAAGTACTGTGACCCCAATTTTTTTATATTGGGGAGGGGGGAGGTATACCAGTGAAGGGTTAAAGGTGGAGGTATACGAGCGAACAGCTCCCTCGAGCATATGCCTTTGTACTACCTATGGAAAAGCGACAAGGCACCAACATCATCTCGCAAATTTAGTCAAGTGAAACAGTTTATAAGTCTTTTAGACTTTGACTCAACCCTATCCAAAAGTCGGGTGAAACCTAAGCATATGTGAGCAGTATTCCATACAATGGCAGCTGCTCGAGAGAACTGACCTCTCACATTCCATGACCATTGAGTTCCCCTCTCAGCATGAGGGGAGCCATCCTTTCAGTGAATTTTGTATGAATATTTTAACCCCCAGGTTTGTCCGTTGTAGTGCCTCCTTTAAAGCCACTTCTGTTCAGTGGAACTCTGCCATCATCAATTTTTCCTGCTCTATTTAATCTTCCTCTCTTCAAGGCCTCCAACTGCACCCACCTAAGAGATTTGCGTTAGTAGGGATTGGGTGGGGGTGGGTGGGTTTCTCCCCTCCTAGAAAAGGGGTTTGACCTTGACCCGTTAGCGGTGGTAATATAATATAATATATATATATATATATATATATATATATATATATATATATATTATATATATATATATATATATATATATATATATATATATATATACCATGAACTAAACAATTTCCAAATTCAGTATTTAATATTGACCACATTTTAGTTGCCAAATACTCTCACCATGATATTTTACATTCAAATTGGCAAAATCTATTTTTTTTTTTAAATGACATATAGTGCTGTTACTATGGTATGCAGTCCACATACATGTACATAGCACACAAACATATATCAGACGAGGAGCTCCTCTGTGTGTGTGTGTGTGTGTGTGTGTGTGCTGTATATGAAATATATTCATATTCCTGCAACCGTACGTGGGAAGGGAGAAATACTGGTTAAGAGGTTTCCCAGCCTCTAGAACCATAAGAATGCTTCTTTTACTATTATTTATACATATACACACAATGTTTATTATTATTTATATATTTAATAATTCCGGGATTTGAACCAGCAACCTCTTGAACAATACTAATATAAGTTCAACACTTTAACCATTGCACCACATCAATATAAATTTAATTTACATTTGTATGTAAACTTTTTTTTTCCTTATATGTGTATTTATGAGTGTACATTTTATGTGTGAATTTTTTTCCTTTTTACTTTTTTTTTTTTTCTATATATATTATATATATTATATATATATATATATATATATATATATATATATATATATATATATATATATATATATATATATATATATATATATATATATATATATATATATATATATATATGACATGCATTTGTATATAGAACACATACTGTATTACTTACTTTATTTACTGCAAAGTTCACATTGGGCAGCCACATACTATATTAGCACTTGTATTTATCTCCTATTTTCAAATGTTGAAGTAAACTACTAGCTGTCAGTTTTTTTTTTACAAAACTATTCCAAAAATTATTCACTTAGTTTTTGAATTAGCATAGGTATTTCCTCAAATCCAGAGTAAATTTTTTGTATTTTAACCTTTAGAATAATAACTTCAAAGTTTCAAAAGAATATAATTTGCTTAAAAACATATAAAAGAAAAAATCATTTTATTTTGTTAAAAAATTACTAAATTTACTGATTAAACTAAATATTATTTTTTCCTGAATAGAAGCCTGAATCTTTATATAAATTATTATTATTTTAATAATAAATTTATATATATATATATATATATATATATTATATATATATATATATATATATATATATATATATATATATATATATATATATATATATATATATATATATATATATATATATATATATAATAGTTCACTTTTCACAGAAATTGTCCTATTCGAGGAGAGGAACTTTTCTAGATAGAAAATACCTAGGATCCCTCCATTGGAACTAACCTGCATCCTCAAACATGAGTCAATCATTCTACCGTTTGAGCCACAGTAATATATATATATATATATATATATATATATATATATATATATATATATATATATATATATATATATATATATATATATATATATATATATATATATATATATATATATATTAGGGATAGAGCTTTACCAAAATTTTAACCAATACCGATACAAATACTGATACCACTTTTTTTACTAAACTCATGAAGGTTGTAACAAGACTGAAAATAATCAAAGATCATAAAATTAAGGTTTTCTACTATCTGTAATGCCTAGTTATTTTATAATTGCATTGCTAAACAAAACCATTAATAGGTGACATTGGGTTGGTACCACCAAGACTTTGCATCCTTCTTGCCTTAGTGCATGGTCTATTCTTCATTAATTTCTCCAACATTCGCGATGTTCAATACAATTTCCATTTTGTTGACCACCACCTCTCTTCATTTAAACCTAACCTCTTATTCTTGACAGAAACTCAAGTGCCTGAGAATTCTGATAGCAAACCATTTTCTGTTTCCTCTTACTGTCTCAATCTTCAATTTTCAGCTAAAGGAGGTTGTTATATACATGTGCGCTACGATTATATTTACTCTTGTGTCTCTAATCTGGAGTCTTCTTAATTTCCCACCTTGTGGCTAAATCTCTTGCCATTCTACTACTAAATTCATTTATTTTATCTCCTAACTTACTGACTATTCTAAATACTTTGGCTATCTAAACTCCAAAACAGAGAACATTCTCTCTTCTCCTCCTTTCTCAGAAATAAAAAAAGCCAGTTGAATATGCAAGTATTGAAGTAAATGAAGTAACTAAAGGAGACTCCTTCCCTATACCAAATCTAACAGACACTCTATTCAGTCTACAAGGTATGAAGTATTTCTCTAGTATAGACCTTATCAAAGGTTACTATCAAATCGAAATGGAGGAAGAAAGTATCAAAAAGACTGCCTACTCTACACCTCTAGGTCATTGGGAATTCATGAGAATGCCTTTTGGCGTTAAAATGGACCCGCGACTTTCCAATGAGCAATGCGGTTAGCTTTATGTCATATACCTTGGCAAGAAGTCATGATCTATTTGGATGATGTTCTCATCATCAGCCAGATTTTCGAAAAACATCTTGTTATCCTCGAAGAAGTTCTAATAGCATTTATCAACGAGGGCTTAAAACCCTCTAAAACTCATCTCCTAAGAACAGAAGTAAAATTTTTGGGACACCAGATTTCATACCAAGGTATGATTCCACTAGAAAAGAACATCAAAGGTGTAAAAGATTTCCCAGTTCCAAAGACCGTTAGACAAGTTAGACAATTTATGGGACTAGTAAATTTCTACCGACGTCACATACCCCATTGTTCCGTAAATAGCCAAACCTCTTTTTGATTTATTAAAACTCACTAAAAACTTTCAATGGACCAATCAATGTCAACAAGTTTTTGACTGTCTTAAAGAAAAACTTACCACTCCTCCTCTATTGTCATCCAGACAGAACTCCAAATGCAAATCCACTTTTCCTCCATACAGACGCTTCTGGTATTGGTGCAGGTGCATGCTTGAGTCAGATACAGGAAGATATAGAAAAACCTATAGCCTACATTTCCATGATCTTCTCCAAAGCTCAACAAGCCTACAGTACTACTGAAAGGGAAGTAGCCGCCATTAGGTGGGCAGTACGATCCCTTAAAAATAAAAATTTAAACCTTTCTTGTATGGAATTCGAGTAATCATTTTTACCGATCACAAACCTCTTCTTTTTCTACATAACATGCCTCTAGTAAACCAACGAGTAGCCAGAACTTTAGAAGAATTGAATGACATAGACTATGAGCTCACTTATGCTCCCGGAAAAGAAAACATTATTGTTGATATTCTTTCCCGTGTCCCACACAAATTACAAATAATAGAAATACATATTTGCCTGAAATACCTGAAGGCTTTATGATGACTACAATACCGGGAGGAGGTGATTCACTTTTTCAATGCTTTTCACATGGAAAATTGGATCTTTATTTACTGATTATACAAGAAGTTGTTCAAGAATTACTAGATAATCAAGAGAAATATCATATACCCAAAGGACGTGAAGCAAAACAAACATTAAAACAACTACAATTAACGAAATATCCCGGACAATTACCATTCATACATAGCATCGAAGCTTTTTCAAACATTTATCTTGTCCAAGTACTAGTATATTATAGCAAAGACCATCCATTGCACTTTGGAAATCTCAATCACCAAGATGTTTGTTGCTTATATTGTCTGGGAGGTATCCATTACAACTTGCTGACTCCTAATAAATCAAGATTACCTCAAACTGCTATTGATGTTTTATCTAATCTTCCAAATATATCAACACCAGCTATGATACATCATGTGTTAACTCCTGATGACTCTGAACACGTAGATGATGATACTTTAGTGGATAACTCTGCTATACTGACAAAAGTCACTGTTGACGAGGAAATAAGTGATAGTGTAGTTCCAATAGAAACTCTCCAAATCCATAATTTCTCTTTATTGATAAATCCCCAAGACTCAGTTGAGGTTACCATGACTCATATTATGGAATTCCAATTAAATGATCCCGTTCTTAAGAGGCTAAAAACGGCTATTATTAAAAATCAACCTTTTGTAGGACCCCTAAAAATTTTTATCTATGCACGAAATTCCATTTCAATATATAATGATTATTTAATTCATAGGAATAGAAAAGATCATTATCATTATTTAGTTTCATTTAATTTTGCGTTACAAGTAGCCATTATAAATCATTATGAATTTGCCCATATAGGCCAAAATAAATTATATGCCCTCTTAGATTGGATTATTTGGCATCCAAAGTTGCGAATGATTTGTAAAGATATTTCAGTGGCTTGTCATCATTGTCAGTTGGGAAAAGTTTCTAATATTTATCATGCACCTCCAACATTAAAAATTAACACTAGATTCCCCTTTGAATTAATAGCTGTAGATTTATTGCAATTGCCAAAGTCATCTAAAGGAAATAGTTATGTATTCATTTTAATAGATCATTACAGTAAGTGGAGAGCCACAGTTCCCCTTAGATCAAAACACACTTCTATAGTGACAGCTGCATTAAGAACTATTTTACCTTATTTCCCACTGATTCCTTCTAGATTATTATCCGATAATGCGCATGAATTTAGAGGTCCGGAGTTTGAAGAACTTTTGATACTTCATAATATCAAACATTAATTATACTACTCCATATAATCCATCTTCTAATGGAAACACAGAAAGAGTCAATCGGACTTTAATTCAGTATCTCCGTGATACGTTAAGTAATCCCTCGAATTGGGATATACAATTGTCTTCTGTAGTTCTTATTTATAATAACACCATTCATTCAGAAACAAAACGTTCTCAAGCAGAAATAATATTTACTGAAGCTCATGATACCCGTCCAAACCTTCCTTGGACCCGATTTAATGATTGGGATGAAGGAAACACTAATTATAGATCCTTTTCAATTGGTCAAGAAGTAGCTTTGAAATTACAATTGCCTGGAGATTGTCCTGGTAATAAATTCAAAGATCATTATCAAGGACCTCTAACTGTGCAGAAAATAAATAGCAATAATGTAACTTATATAGTGCAATCTCAAGATACCAAACGATTGTATAAAGTCCATCATAAGCAACTAAAGAAGTGGAATAAACCCCCTACGTACCTTGAAAATTATCCTTTATTCCATAAATTTTTAACAAAAACCAATCAAATTAATGATGATTCACTTGCTCAAATAGAAAATCCCTCTTTACTTTTTCCTGAAATAATAGAAGCAGATATGGATGATACCTCTAGTCCTCCTATTTTAAATGAAACAATCGATTCTGATGATGATTTCATTGGATTTGATAATGTCGATCAAATCAATGGTTTATCTCAACAAATTTCAACTCAGTTACAGAAAAGTTTAACCCTCATAGATAAGTTAAAAACTTCTCCAATCATTTCTCCCATTACTTACTTGCCACAATCTACAGTATCCCCAAATTCTGCTAATGATTCTTTCTCTTTCCATCTAAATGAACTATTTGCTTCTCCTTCTTCTGTCTTTCCTATTGTTTCTAATTCTCCTTCTTTTACTTCTTCTACATCTCCTTGTACTTCTGTTGATCTAAATCTAAATTCTCATCTTGATATTTCACCAGTTTCACCCCAACAATCTTCTATCATCTCTTATACTCCACTTACCATAATAAACCAAACAAATACTTCAGATATACCACCTATTAGAAGATGTTTCAGAAGATTATCTTCTGATAACAATTTTCAGTTTAGAAGACTCTCAAAATAATACTATTGATAATAACTCATCTGCTTTGGTTAGTTCATCCCTAGTTCCATCTTTAGATGATTCCTTTTTGCAAAAACATCCTATAGAAGTGACTAAATCTTCTCCAGTTTCCCCTATAATTGATACCGATATTAGTGTCATACAAGAATTTTTACAGTCCTTTGATGAGCAAGGAATATGTACACACAGTACCCCAACACCAGTTATTTCCAAGAAAAAGAATGTACATTGGGCACCTTCTGTTGAAATTGAAGGTGTTAAAACCCCAATCTCTATTTCAGACATTATTGGTCAGATACCAATAGACAATAATACAACAATGGATACAATAGCTCAAAGAACCCAGCAAAAGAAACCCTATATTTCACCTACAAGATACCATCCTGGGAAAAAGAAGGTCTTCAAAACCCTTTGTGAAGAAAGTTAAACAATTACCTATATCTCCAAAAACTTCTATTGAAATTATAACTACTGTAACAATTACTACTGTACAATTTTGTTTTTCAGGGAAACCATAAATTATCTTTTTACTAAAAATATTTTTTTTCCTTTTCAGATATTATTTATAGGACATTCATGGATTTCCTATTTTGAGGATAATTATGATAAACACAGGCATAATCCTAATAATAATAACATAAGATTTAAGCACATACACTTCCCAAAATTCAAAGACCTTCCATCTGCGTTAGAAAGAGAGCTTAAACCAGATATAACCCATATTATGACTTTTTCCATATTTCATTTAGCGTATTATCGACTTCGCTATACTTGTCAAATTAAACCTCATAAATACGTCAGAGAGTATTCAGTTACCTTTCTAGACACTAGCTTTCGAGCGGAAGATGCTCTATCTACTATTAACCAAATGTTATTTCAAATTAAGGAAATTTGCCCAAAAGCAAAATTATATATAATGATTCCACCGTTTCCAGATCTTGATTACTACAATGTTCACCGTACTATTGACTTTGCCCCAACTGAAGTGAAAGATTGGTACCACTCACTACCTCGATCTTCTCCTAAACACATGAATGAAGACACAAGATTTGTTTACCAAGAATTGATGAAATTACATTTATCTACCATAAAATGATCTGAGAAACGCACAATAGCTTTGTCAGAAGTATTATATCTTATGAGAAATTCTACTAGACGTAATTATGAACAATTAATTAATCCCAACAATGATGTTTATTCTTTAGGACACACTGGTCCTCTTGTAGATGGAATACATCCAACAAATGAATTCATGGAAGCTTTTTGGAAACTACTTCATAATTATGCCATTTTTGAAGATACTAAGGATTTATCAAATCATCCCTCTCAAATACCCCCATTAATGACAAACATGACAAAGCATGATATGACATCACGACCAAAACTAATACCTCGCGAACGCGTTTCGGGAGATCATAAGAAGGAAAAATGTGAGACATTTCCGAATTTCTCATTTGGTTTCACATTCAAATTACGGTTCTAATTCTTCTCCATCAGAGTAAGATTTGCCCAGTACTTCTTCTAGGATTTCTGATTCTAATCGCCATCTATGCACACACCCTACTTGGGTTTCTAAAAAACGTAGCTCTTCTTCTTCTCTACAAACTAGTTCAAAGAGACTACAAACTTCTCTTCCATTACCAAGTCCGATACAACATATGACACTTGCACAAATTGACCTGATTCAAGGTCAGTTCAATATTTTTGCATCTTATATGATGGGTATAACCCATTTAAATACTCCAGAAATTAGCAAAGCTGATTTTGAAGCCATGGTTAAATTCTTTCTTCAGAATTTTTCTTTAGAATAGTTCACAAGTTCACATTACCCCTGTTCCATTTTTCCGTCAAAGTTATGACGAGTGGGGGAGTATGTTAGGAAATTCCCAACTTCTCCTATATTTTTTTAGTTTTTGTGTACTCTGTACACATACCTATATATATTTAGAAACAGAGTTTGTTTTGTTTATTATGAAGGTTATTTTCTTTTATTTTCAGAAGTTAGTAGTTAATATATGTTGATTTACTGGCATTGATTATTACTTCAGAACAAGTGCAAACATTTAATAATCTATCATTTTTCATTGCCTGTATCGCATAATCTCATACTTTCATAAAAACTTTTACTGTTATCAGTCATATCTGATTTATATCACGAACAGGAAAGCTTAAGGTAGGATAATTATAGTTGTTTTTTCTTGTGTGTCTTATCCATCTTGAATCCACTGTATTGACGTAAACTACTTGTTTATTTTAGAAGAATAAAGTAGCTGTGTTCCTGACTTTATCGCCCAATAATTCCATTTATCAAGGATAACCTCATCTTAGTGTGAGGTATGCTTAGTTTTAGTTTTTCTTATTATCAAATTGTTTTTCTCAAATAAATTAAATATAATGTAATTATAGTTTATCTAGATATATTAATTAAAAGATTTAAATTTATAAATATTACCAATATTTTGTAGGAATCCGTTGTGGGGACCTATTTTCATTTTTCTGGAGGTTTCAATATTCTTACCTGCTCTGGAGGTCTGTTAGTTATTTATTTTGGATATTAAAACTAAAGAAGTCCATCTCACCTTATTGGTCTCAAATAGTATTCTTCTCTAAAGACATATGGTCTAAATTGTGAAAACTTTGTGTTGTAAACATTATAGATGTGAATCCCCATTTTTCTGAAAAAGTATATATTTCATTGGACTTATTTCTTTAGTTTGTATTGAGGCCCCATAAAGGAAATTTTGAAACAAAGGAATTTCCTTTATATAAGAAAACAGAGTGTTCCACAGAGATGAAGGTCAGCATCTTTCAATGATTTATTTAAGTTTATATTTTTTTAAGGAGAAACAATTTAAAGTGCTTAAATTTTCTTTATACATGTGCATATATATATATATATATATATATATATATATATATATATATATATATATATATATATATATATATATATATATATATATATATTGTAAGGAATTTTCCCCTATATCTATAGTTTTTACTTATTAGTAGTATGTTTGATTAACATATATCATCAAACCTTTTACTTTCTCTAATTTCAGACATTCTTATAAGTAAATAAGTAATACTTTTGTTTATTATTTATCTAAAGGAAACTCTAGCATATTTGTTTTTGCTTAAAGCTTATATATTTATATATTCATATTTCTGGAAGTTAAGGTATGGAAAGTTTTTTTTCTTTTTCTCAAAGTTTTTGTACTGCAAAGCAAATATTTAATAATGTGTTTCATTATTTACAAGGAACTCCATCCTATCTCTTTGCTGTGCTGACCTTTTCTCCAATAAAAGTGAAGAATAGACCTCAACTTAGTTGAGGTAAGTTAGGTTTTTAGGATTTTTTTTTGGTTTTTCTTTTAGTGTATATATATTTCATTATATTCATGATTTAATATTAAAGGTTATATTTTTATATAAAAGCTTAAAAAGAATTATAAATGTATTATAGGCTCAGGTCAGGGACCCCGTATTAAGGAAGCTCAGGTCAGGGACCCCATATTAAGGAAATTCTGGTCAGGGACCCCGTGTTAAGAAAAATCTTGGTCAGGGACTCCTTTTTACGACTCTATTGAATATTCTATCCACATTAAGGATCCCTTGTTGGGAGTTTTCCGTCCCTTGTTGAAAAAAAGACTCTTTTGGGAGATTTTTCCCTGCTATATACATAATCTTGTGTGTATCTTATCTCAAATCATCTAAAGTTCATTAAAGTGATTGTGTACATCTCATTCTATTCTTGACAAAGACAAGTATAAAACAACTAATCATAGGAAAGGAATTTGGCAAATTAGTGTAATTTTGGTGTGATATCCTTCATCCTTAACATGAAGGTTAGCACCTCTTTTTGATTCTTTGTGTTATAAAATAAAAGACTAGAAATAAGTCTTATATTATTATTTTTTTTTTTTTAAAGAAACAAAAAGTGAATTAATTTAAAAAAAAAAAAAAAAAAAAAAAAAAAAAAAAAAAAAAAACATAAATCGAAAATATATATATTATTTATAAATTTATATTTCATATAAATCTATCTTGAGTTAATATTTTTTTTAGTGTGCATCTTGTCATATTTGAATATAAGCGCAGTGAATCAGTGAGTGAATTGGTATAATATTATTTTATTACTCTTAATAATCAAAGGTTTAGTTGACTGTTTATCATTATTATATTTCCACCATATATATATATATATATATATATATATATATATATATATATATATATATATATATATATATATATATATATATATATATATATATATATATATATACTGTGCATTATTAAATCATTTTTTTTATTTAGTTTATTCATTTTTCCCGCATGTAAGTGACTGATTTTAAATTGAGGAGTCAAAGTTTTTACTTTACTTTATCAGGTAAATATTGCCAATCTATTAATTCCTCTAATACTTTCACTTGCATGTGTGGACACTATTATTTGTTCTAATTCCATATTTTTTTATTTTTCTTGCTTGAGTGTTGTGTCGCATGTTTTCCTAAACTTAAGAAGCTTACCTTCTCCTTTGCTTTTTGTGGTTTGGTTTCAAGAGCTTATCTATTTATCATCTCATCAATCATTCCTTTGGAGATAGCACTGGTACGTAAAACCCATTCTTATTTTTCTTATTTTGGTATTATAAGTTCAAAGACAGCATTGTAACAGTAGAAAATTATTGAAATTTTCCTTTGGGGATATTACTTTCCCCATTGGTGTGAGAGCTACATTTTTGGTCACCTGACCCTCTTAATCAATAATCACCATAGCTTTATTTAACCCCCAAATATTAACATTATAACAATATATATATATATATATATATATATATATATATATATATATATATATATATATATATATATATATATATATATTTATTTTTTTTATATATATATATTTATTATTTATTATATCTACTTATTTTTTTTTTGTGCGATTCAAAAGGATTGGATTGTGTGCACATTGAATGAGCAGAGTGTTATTTTAATTATATTATTAAAGGAAAAGAAAAATTCCATACCATAATCATATTTACTTATTGCATATAGGTGCATTACTTTTCTTGCATATAGAAATTATAGGAAATTTCTTATTTTTATATATAGTGTGTATATTTTTTTTATTTATTAAACTTGTTAAAAGTTCTTTGCTTGCTCATTTCTTTCTCCCGCATGTGAGTGGAAGGTATATTGTAGGAGGACTCTTCCCACCTATATTAAGGTAAATTATTTCCTCTCTTACTTTCACTTACATGTGTGGCATGTTGCACAGTTATTAATGGGTTTTTTTTTTTTTTTTTTTTTTTGCATGTAAATTGTGACTTTGTGTGAGATCTTAAACACTTGCTTTCGACTTCTTCCTTTCATTGTTATTCTAAGGCTTGTGCATTTTTGGAAGTTGATCAGACAGCGAAGAATCAATCATTTTTCTAACTTGGATCTCTGTTCTACATTAATTATCTGGTATGTGGTGGTGCTTTATATTTTTTTCTCTATGTTTTTAATTATAATTTTTGGTATAAGTAGATGTTGGAGCTGTTGAGAAGTTATTGCAACATCGATTTGGTTTCTTATTGATTCCAGATTTACAGGTCTACAATTAATCTTTGTAGATTCTCTTTTCCCATCATATTCCTCAATACTCCCCTTAGTTTTATTAAAGAAAATTATAACAATATATTTTATATTTAATAATTAAATATTTCCATACATAAATTATATATTGGCGTCCAATTTTTTTTATCTTGTTATCGTCCAATCACACAAGAATTTACATTGGGAGAAACCAATTTCATGATTGTTGTGAATTCACATGCTTGTCCAAGATAAGTTGGTAAAATCCACAACAAATTTTTAAATAATAGGTGAAATTAAGTACAGGAATAGGTACTGAAGATAAATAATGATTTTTGACCTATGCTATTATTTGCAACTGTATTCCAAACTCCCAAATATATTATTACAATGTATTTTATTTTAAATTTATGTTCCCACATAGATATTTAAAAAAAAAAAAAAAGCAAATTATAAAATTTAAAAAGTCTTGTTTCCCTACTGAGCATGAATATAATAAATATATACAGGGATTAATTATGAAATTTTTTTATTTTAATTCAAATTGCCATACACGAAAATTCTCTCTCATTAATATATATATATATATATATATATATATATATATATATATATATATATATATATATATATATATATATATATATATATATATATATATATATATATATATATATAGGGACCGACTGGGGCTGGAATTTTGCCGGGCAGGGGTTTTGCCTAAAATTTGTGAAGAGGTCAAAAGCAACTAAAATTTTTGGTTAAAAAATTAGATATAAAGTTAATTGAGGTTTATTTAATTATAAGAAAGGCGTAGAATAGCCAACATTCACTTAAATTAATGATTATATGCATTTTCTCTGGAAAAATGTCAAAAAAAAAAAAAAAAAAAAAAAAAAAAAAAAAAAAAAAAAAAAAAAATAAAAAAATAAATAAAAAATTTGATTCATAATAGTGATTGAACAGCTTTACCTATAAGCCCACAAAGTAAAGTTTGAAAAAATGTAAGATATAAATTATCAACATAACCTATATTTATACATATCATTGTTATATCATTGCTATGTATTCAAACTTGAATCAATTAGCTACATTATTTAAAAATTATTATTTTTTTTATACTTTCAATCAATATGATTAAAATATCAGCTTCAGCAGAGTATGGAAATACTTTACAATGTTTCAGGATAGGCTCGAAATAGCTAAATGTAACATCTGCAGTCAGAAAATTAGAAGAGGACCTCCGGGTGGTACAAGTAAAAAATTTTCAACCAAATCTTTATGGGGGCATCAAAAATCAAAACACAAAAATGAACATTCACTAGCAGAAAAGTAGTCAAAAGAAACAGAAAAAAAGAGAAAATTTTAAAAAAGCAAGAAGAAATATCTTAATTTTCTTATATTGTTTAAATTTTTTTTTTTTTTGTCTGATTGAGCTGAAATTTTCAGGGAATATGCATTTTCCCCAAAGTTCTGAGTTGATTTTGAGCATTTTTCTGAGTCTATAACAGTTTGAAAGTTATTTGGACACAAAGTTGAAAAAAATAAATAACGGGGTAAAACCACTGGTCCACATGAGCTGAAAATTTAACTGAATAATCTTAGCCTCAATTTCTTGCATTGGTGAGAACAGATTTTTGATATCACATCTAGAAAAAAAGATATAAGCACAAAATTTAAAAACAGAAAAAATTGTACCCTTCCCGAGAAAAAATTATTTTAAAAAAATACTCCCTATTATTTTTTTTATTTTTGGATATTGTTCAGAGGAACAGGGCTGCAATTTTTATTTAGTGCATTATTAAATGCTTTTTGTTGAAGCGAGATATAGCCTCTCAAACTTTGGAAATCTTGAAATTTGGTCAAAAATGGACCTTTTTTGAGAGGCTATATCTCGAAACCAACGACTTGCATCGAATAAAGTATAGAGAAAAATTTGTAGCCCCATCCCTCCTCTATGCACCCTACTAAAATAAGGAATGTTATAGTTATGGTTTTGTTTTAAATTTTATTGACCGAAAAGGTGGATTTTTTTCTATAGTTGTTTAGTTTTGGGCTTATAACATTTTTTCCTATAACTCTCTGAACAAATGCCTGTTACATGTTTTCGTTGCTAGTAGAATTATGAATATACATCCAAATTTCAAGTTATTCCGAAAAGTGGTTTGGCCCCGCCATTCATTTGAAAAGGGTCAAATTTCCCCTCAAAAAAAAAACTTTTTAGTAGTTATAGACTCAGAAAAACGCTAGAAATGGACTTTTTTTCACCAGGAAAAAAGCTATATACACTGAAAATTTCAAGAGATTCGGCTGAAAATTAAAAAAAAAAATTTGGATTGTCCCCTCAAGTATAATTTGCCATTTTAACCCTGGCAGGCAAACCCCGGTTTTCCCTGATTTTTAGCCGGGGCCAGGGCCCCGGTCGGTTCGTATATATATATATATATATATATATATATATATATATATATATATATATATATATATATATATATATATATATATATATATATATATATATATATATATTGAAGCAGTTTTACAATACATCACTGGGACAAAGCCATGATGTGTTGTACTGATAAATAATAAATAATTATGTATAATAAATAATAAATTATTTTATTAAAAAATATAGTTAAGAATTCTTACAAAATTATTTATAAACCATAAAAATCATTTTCAAAATGTATAAAATTTTACTCAATTTTTTATTTTACCCTAAATATAAGGTAATTACCAAAACCTTTGTTTACATTATTTACAACTTCTTCATAATTCACCATTGTGTTCTTCCTCATAAAAGAAAGTATTTTTTTTTATTATTATTTGTGGTAACTTATTATAGGGTAAACTTTGGTTATAACTTTGAAAAAAAAAAATTATAATAATAATTATTTACTAAACATTGTGAACATAAATAAAAATTTATAAATTAATGAACATACAATTTTGGGGGGGGAAAAAATTTCTTATGCACAGTCAATGAGTTAAATAGGCTACAATATACAAACCTAGCTAGGATTGTATGGCTAAATTGCTCCATTATAACTAAGATAGTGTAATTTCACCTTCAACTACTTTTAAAAAAAAAAAAAATTTAACAATGCCTTCAAGAAGAAATAGAATCAGGAATTCAAACACGAAATTAAGTTCTTCCACCTCTGGTATATTAGTGCATCCTGTAGAAGTGGATGCTGAAAAATTTGCTCATAGAACAGATAACACTGATGCAGAAAGAAGTAATCATTCTAGTCCAGAGAAAAATGTGACTAGTGACAGTTCATGTTCCAGAAGCCCTTCGCCTTATAGATGACACCAAAAGACACTCACTATTCAGGATGTCATAATTTCACAAGAGATACAGATTAATTGCTACAAAAGTTGGAATTTTTATTTGAGCTTTATTTTGTGGATAATCCCATTGAATAGATACAACTCATAGGGCCTCTATTATCAACTATAATTTTGCAGATTCTACCTCCCATAACAGAACATATCTACAAAGAGTTGAAGAAAATTTTAATTGAAACATATGCCCCATCTCCCAGAGCGAGAGAGTTGAGAATCTATTTCAACAGAAGTTGAAGCCTAGTGAGAAACCCTTAGCCTATCTTAATCAAGTGACTTTTACTTGCAGATATAGCTTTCAAAGTCATTCTTCATAAAACAAAGTCACAAAAGAAATGTTCCCACAAGTTTTACCTGAAGTCATTGCTCCTTTGCTAGAAATACTAACAGAAGACTTTTCTATTTATAAAATGGCCAAAGCAGCCAATAAATATATGCAGAGAAGGGGAAGGGCTGCATTGGATCATTACAGCAATGCTTCAGTCAATGACATAGATTCCTTTTTTCCTACTAGACCTTCAAGAGAACCAACACCTGTCAACAATGTTTCCGGCAGTGATTTGGTTAGAATATCCAGTCAAATTGCAAAATTATCCTAAAAGATGGAAGACATTTATTTCCACACAAGTACAGAGGCTGGAAATAAAGATGCTGCAATGACAATGGTAGGATAAGAGGCCATTCTCTCAGAGGCAGATTACCTTCCAGATTTTGACCAGAAGGTGCTTTCAGCCGTTACCACTATGAATTTCATGAGAAGGCAACCAGATGCCAAGGAGGCAGCAGTCAATGGGCACCATTACCATCACAACTTACCACTTCAGGGCCAGCAC
>SEYY01020941.1:0-12815 GCA_009176605.1 Armadillidium nasatum
AGAGAGAGAGAGAGAGAGAGAGGAGAGAGAGAGAGAGAGAGAGAGAGAGAGAGAGAGAGAGAGAGAGAGAGAGAGAGAGAGAGAGAGAGAGAGAGAGAGGAGAGAGAGAGAGAGAGAGAGAGAGAGAGAGAGAGGAGAGCGAGAGAGAGAGAGAGAGAGAGAGAGAGAGAGAGAGAGAGAGAAGAGAGAGAGAGAGAAGAGAGAGAGAGAGAGAGAGAGAGCCAGGCGCTTGGGATCATCAATATTTGAAAATATTTATGACAGATTAGATGGAGGGAGTGCTGCCCACTGACAGGCCACTACCTTACTTGATTCTATATTATATATACTATATATATATATATATATATTATATATAATATATATATTATATATATATTAATATAATAATTTAATCGTAAAAAATTGTATCGGTCTCTGGTAAAAATTTTGGTATTGCTCCACCCTAATATATATATATCTTCTATATATATATATATATATATAATAATATATATTATATATATATATTATTTTCTATTTTTTATATTCTTTTTTCGTTTTTATTTTTCTTTTTCAAAATTTGAAATTTTTCTCGAGCCGCAATTAATACGTATTTAAAAGGTATGCAAAAAGGTATTGAAAAAATTTTTTTTACAGAAATTATATTTATTGAAAACATATAAATAAAAGTACAAAATATATGCATTGAATTTAAATATTAAAAATTACACATTTATTTTATTTCTCTTGATAATTCTTTAAAATTTGGTGAATAATTGGTGACAGCACTTCTCAGTAATTCTTTGAAATGTTAGTTAGTTAATACTGATCGGTGTTTGGATTTCACGAATTTTAAAGTGGAATAAAATGATTCACATAAGTACGTTGTTCCGAATATTGAAATAATTCGACAAGCAGCCTTTTTTAATTCAGGATACTTCGATTCTGGTACAAATTTCCAAAATTCAGTAATCGACGTCGATTTATATTTTATTTGTAGAGTTTGATCTTCTTGCATCTCTATTAATTCTAATTCTCCAGATGCTTTTTGGGTCATAATTATATTGGAAATGAAAACTCACCTTGAATTATGTTAATTTCAAATGGATTCAAAAAAATCAAGAGACGATTTAAAATATTTCAAGTCTTGAAATCTATTTTGGAATTCCGTCAATATTCCTTCTAGCTTTTTCATATACTCGTTGAGTTTTTCTTGTTTAATATTGGAACAAATTTTTTTAATTCGAGGAAAATGACAAAATGTTTTATTTTTAATGTCCTTTTGAAAAAGTTGTAATTTAGTTTGAAAACTAAATATACACTGTGAGAGGTCAGATATTATTTTATCTTTCCCCTGCAATTGTAAATTCAGTGTTTGCAAATGTTCCATGACATCAGTCAAAAACATTAAGTCTTGTAACCACTCGTCATCGTCTAATTCTGAATAAGTTATTTCCTTTTCTTTTAGAAATGCAGTTATCGGATCAAACAAATCTACAAAACGATTTGATACGTTGTAGCTAGATAACCATCTAACAATGCAAAAGAAATTAATGTCATTTGGAAGTTCTTCGTCCTTTAATTCTTCTAAGAAATTTTTGAATTGTCGATGATTTTTTTGCATTGGTGCGAATGTAATTTACAATGTGTAACACTGTTTTCATAACATCAGGATATTTTAAATATTTTGTAACGAGATGTTCTCGGTGAATTATGCAGTGAATCGGTATGAATTGTGGAATTTGAGAATCATCTCTTAAAAGCCCAATAAGACCGATTTTTTTACCCAGCATTGCCGGAGCTCCATCAGTTGCAATGCTTACAAGTTTATTAAGAGGCACATCAAAAAGTTTTCATTATGGAATTTAATGCATTTTTAATATCGACACCGCGGATTGACTCTTGAAGTGCTACTAAATCTAATAATTCTTCTTTAACAACGAAGTCAGGTGAAACAAAACGTATGAAAACTGCCAATTGCGGAAGATCTGTGATATCTGTCGATTCGTCAAGGGCTAAGCTGAATGCAATACAGTTCTTCAAATCATTTTTTAAATTATATTCAAGAGATGTATTAATTGCAGTTATGCGTCGTTCGGTTGTGTGTCTCGAGATGGGAATTTGCGAAACAACTTTGTGCAATGCTGCATTATTTGGATCTAAAACTTTAAGTACATCTTCCAAGTTTTTTTTTTAATAAACTCTCCCTCTCCATACGGGCGTTTTGCACGAGCAATATTCCAGGCAATAACAAAACTGGCTTCAGCCACATTATTAGCTTGATTGCTAAAGGTCATCAAAATTGACTGTTGTTTATTTAAATTTGATTTTAAAGAAGCAAGTTTATCTGATCTTAATTTGGAATTTGGTGGATACTGATTAGAAAACTGAGGATGATTGGTTTCATAATGTCGACGTAAATTGCTAGCTTTATAATTTTTGACCGTAGAATTACAAATAACAAATAATGCTTTTCCGTTATTGTCAATAAAAAAGAAATTCTCCTCCCACTCATTATTAAAACTTCTATTTTCTTGCTCGTATTTTTTTTTATTTTCGTTCTCTGTCGTCATATTTTTAAAAGAACTGGAAATAAATAAAGAAATTTAGAAAATACAAGTTTTGTGTTATTAAAACAATAACAACACGTGTTACATACTACGTAAACAAATTTAGTTAACTTACCAAAAATTCCAGATTACAAATTATATCCGTAGCAAGAGTGATACAAATTGTTTCCTCCATAGCACAATGTCAACTGTCCGTTGCAATGAAGGGAGCCGGTCGATTACGGACGATTACGCCACTGTTTATGTTCATTCGCGCAGTTTTCGATGAGTCATATCATTCTTAACTTGGACGGGAATGAAATTTGTTACAACATTGCACTCAGGCTTTCATATTTGTTGTCAGTAATTAAAAGACATTTTGAAACACATTCGGAACGATAATAATTTTTTTAAATATAATAGCACAAAAATGAAAAGGGAACTCGGGTACATTTATCGAGAGCCACAAATAATCCTTCAAAGAGCCGCATGTGGCTCGCGAGCCGCAGGTTGGCCACCCCTGATATATATATATATATATATATATATATATATATATATATATATATATATATATATATATATATATATATATATATATATATATATATATATATATATATATGTGCTCTGGGAGAACTTCTAAAAGCAGATGGGGAAAGATGTTGGTTCCACTGACAGGGTGAAAACCCTTCCTGGGAGAGGATGTAGATGTAGATATATATATATATGTATGTAGAGAGATAGATAGAGATGGGGGAGTGGGGGGGGGACTTGGGCTCAGTTTGAAATTATAGGATTATTCCAATTGCATATGGGCATTAGGGAGCCTCCCTTTGCACTCTAATGCTTAATGCTTCAAATTAATTTTGCAAAATCAATTTTCCGTGCAATGAAAACTTTCCTCTGTGGAGAATGTAAAGATCTTTCTGGTTCCTCTTCCTTTCTCTCTTTCTTGCACTTTGAAAAAAATGTCAACTCGATTAAATTTCCTTCTTTCCCTGTACCTCCTCTAGTATCTTCCGAAAGCACAACTGCTGCTGCACATTCAAATGAAATTGGAATTTTTCACTCAAAGCTTTACCTCTAATTCCACTCTTGCAAATTCCATAGCTATTATTCCTCCTCCAACTCGCTTATGCCTAATGTTGTAATTTTTTCTAAAGATGTTATTTCTGCTCTTTCTGAGCATGACACTTAGGCATTTGGTCCTGATGATATCTCTCGTGGTTCTTAGAACTTATTTTTCGGAGCTCATTTCCTGTCTTCGTAAGTTGTTCCATTTCTTTTTCTTTTTTCCACTTCATCCTTTCCTTCCAGCTTGTGTCTCAAAAAGGAAATCCCTTCAACCTTGTAATGACCATTGTACTATCGCTATAACTTCTGTTCTTTCCAATGTTTTTGAATTTATTCTTAACATGAAAATTCGTAAGCAACTTAATTCTTCTAATATTATCTCTGATCACCAATATGACTTGTAAGGAACTCTGTATTGGTGATCAGTTCCCTTCTTTCTAATTCTTGGTCTATTCTCTTCAGCATTTCAGAGAATCTTTTGATGTGGTCAGACATATCGAAAACCGTCAATAGAGTTTAGCACAAAGCATTTATTTTAAAACTTCTTTCAGTATCTATATTTCTCTGATTTCCTTACCGGTCATTCTAATCGTTCTTGGATGGATCATATTATTTCTCTCACAAACAATGCTTTTATAGAATTAGATGCTCTGAATCATCGTTAAAATTTCTACTTCATGCCCTAGTTGCTTGCTTTCAATATTGGCGTTCGACTTTGTGTGGAGTATGTGTCGCATAATTGGGGTCATTCTACTCACACAGCTCTTCTCTCCTACTCTCACTAGGCTCTCAGCAGTTTTTCCTTGCATCATCTTTTAATATTGCTATTGCATCAGACTGTCTTTCTGAACTCGCTAATCCTATACCTCCTCTTCTGAAGAGAAATCGTACAACTTGTCAATCTACACAGTTTCATCCTTTCTCTGCCCAACTCTCTGACTCTAAACTTAACTGCAATTTATATTCTTACATGTATACTTTAGGTAATTTTTGGAGTATTACCTTCTGTTTCTTCAGACTTCCTTTGACATAAATATTTTCAAACACCACATATCAGTTCATGTTGGCCCTTAATTATACTATCTGTGGTCTGAATTGTTTAACTCTATTAGATTCCATGTGAGCCTCTGACTTTTCCCTCCAGAATATATATATTGTAAGGAATATGGCGCAACCTTGAATATCCAAACAGAAAAAATAAACTAAGATATATTTACATTAAATGAAAAAGAGAAGCGATT
The DNA here is from genome assembly GCA_009176605.1 of Armadillidium nasatum. Lineage (NCBI taxonomy): Eukaryota > Metazoa > Arthropoda > Malacostraca > Isopoda > Armadillidiidae > Armadillidium > Armadillidium nasatum. Next base: position 4,850 of record SEYY01020941.1, read on the forward strand.
TATTTTTTTCACCCACCGTTGGTTTTAAATCCGCTGATGAGGAGTCGGCTCTGGGTGATCTCGTTGAGTCGTCCGCTTCACCTTTTCCTCAGGGCAATGTTGGAAATTGTTGTGTCCTCTTCTCCATTGTTTCGTAAAGACGAGGTTTGAAATCGATGTTGAATCCTCTTCAACAAGGCAGTTGGTTGGTTCTGCAATTAGACTCTATCGAAAAGATGATCTCAGGTTTTCTGTGAGTGCAGGAGGATTACGCAAAAGAGCAAATGGCAACGAAAATACAACAAAACCCGTTATTTTCAGTTAAAGGGTAATGAAAGATCAAGTAAAATTGGTGAAGGTTTTTTTTACTTTAGTAAAAAAATGGAGAATATATGAAATCTTGACAGCAATGTCAGAATGTAGAGGAAAGGTTATAAGAGCTAATCTGATCAGATTAGGGTTCTGGTTAAGAACTGACAGGAATGTCAAATCTTTACTGAAGAGTTGTGAATCAATAAAGAAATTCCTGTGTTATTTCTTATATTTGAAGAATATTAAGGAATACGGACTCTTGAAAAAGATGAGAAGATAACTTCGTTGTTGATGTAATTCCTTCCCCGGAACTACAAAAGAAATTACGAAATTTCCTTTATATAAATTTAAATTATAAAAAGTTTATTTTTCTGTATTATTTTACATAAGATTTGAAAATGAAGCTTCCTAAAACAAAATAACACTCACGTGTAGTTCAATTTTGTTGGATGAATCTACACTGGTCAGAAGTTATATGATTTCTTTTTGTTGTTGATAAGAAAATAAGTTTTTTTTTGTTTTTAATTAAAATGTTTTATACGTCTGTACTTAGTATTTTTGTTATAATTAAGTTATTATCTGAAAAATACTGAAATTAATTACTGAACCCAAAAATGCAATAAATAAGAATAAAAACTCAGCTAATATATTGACGAGAAGATCATTCTATTCCCTGGAAAGTGAAGTGATGTGAAGCACCTACGCTCCCTTCCTTTCATTATTGAGAATTAAGATTGAGGATCTTCCATGACATCTATCTGTGAAAAATATCAGTAATAGAGATTGAGCACAGAAGCTCACAATAATATATATATATATATATATATATATATATATATATATATATATATATATATATATATATATATATATATATATATATATATATATATATATATATATATATATTCTGACTTGCCCTGGTGCACGGTCTTCGTTTTTCATTAATTTCTGCAACATTCGCGGTCTTTTTTCTAATCTCCACTTTGTCGAACACCACCTCTCTTCTTCTAGACCTCATCTGTTCTTAACTGAAACTCAGGTGTTTGAGTGCTCTGACAGCAAACCCTACTCTGTTTCCTCCTACTGTCTCTATCCTCAATTTTCAGCCAAAGGCGGATATTGCGCATATGTGCGCAATGATGTTGTCTGTTCTCGTGTCTCTAATTTGGAGTCTTCTGAATTCTCAACTTTATGGCTCAAACTTTCTTGCAACTCTACAACTACATTAATTTGTTCTGTCTACTTATCTCCTAACTCTACAAACTATCCAAAATTCTTTGACTATCTTAACTCCAAAATAGAACACATTCTTTCTTCTTCTCCTTTCTCCGAAATCATCATTTTAGGTGATTTCAATGTTCACCACCGCCAATGGCTTTCATCTAGTTCTCAAGATCCAGCTTGTGAACTTGCCTTCCAATTTTCTATCCAGAACAACCTTGAGCAGTTGGTGCATCTCCCTACCCGTATCCCTGACCGTCTTGGTGATGAACCCAACATTCTAGACCTTTTTCTAACTTCTAACCCTTCTCCTTATACTGTTAAACTCTTTCCTCCTCTGAGTTCATCCGATCATCTTCTTATCTCCGTATCTTGTCCTGTCTCTTCAAGTCTTCCGCAAGAACGGCCCCCACCTTCGGTGAGGAGACGTTTCTGGCATTTCGGTGCCACTAACTGGTTTGACTTGCGGTCGTACTTCTCTGATTTTCCATGGAATGATTACTGTTTCCGTGGTAGGGATCCCTCAGAATGTGCAGAGCGCATAACTGAGGTGATTCTCTCTGGCATGGAGGCGTACATTCCATATTCTTTCCCTTCCACTAAACCTAATAAACCTTGGTTTAACTCTGCTTGTTCTCGTGCTATCCGCCGCAGGGATGCTGCCTTCAGGGATTACCGTCGTCTTCAAACTCCAGAAACTCACGCAACTTATATTTCATCCCGGAATCCTGCAAAATCTGTTCTTCGAGATACCAAAAACTCTTTTCTCCGTCGAAAATGCAATAATCTTTCTAGCTCCTCTTCTTCTCGCCCTTTCTGGCATTTTGCAAAGAAATGTCAACTCTAACTTTGCTTCTTCCTCTTTCCCTCCTCTAGAATCTTCTGACGGTTCAACTGCCGTTTTGCCTTCCTCTAAAGCTGAACTCTTTGCTCAAACTTTTTCCTTAAATTCAACCTTAGACGATTCCGGAGCTGTTCCTACTCCTTCAACCCCCTCCATCTCATGCCTAAAATTGTAATTTCTTCTAAAGATGTCACTTCTGCTCTCTCTGAGCTGAACACTAAGAAGGCGTACGGTACTGATGGTATCCCTCCTGTGGTTCTCAAAAACTTGCGCTTCCGAGCTTGCACCCTGACTTGGTAAACTATTTCGTCTATGTCTTTCTACTTCAACCTTCCTTACTTGCTGGAAACGTGCGCTCATTCAGCCTGTGCCGAAGAGGGGGGACCCCTCTCAACCCTCTAACTACCGTCCCATTTCTTTAACCTCCGTTCTTTCTAAAGTTTTCGAATCTATCCTTAACAGGAAGATTTGGAAACATCTCAATTCTTCTAATCTTATCACTGATCGCCAGTATGGCTTTCGTAAGAAACGCTCTACTGGTGATCTTCTTTCCCTTCTCTCTGACTCTTGGTCCTCCGCTCTTCGGCATTTCGGTGAAACTTTTGCTGTGGCGCTAGACATATCGAAGGCTTTCGATATAGTCTGGCACAAAGCTTTGATTTCCAAACTTCCCTCTTTCGGAATTTATCCTTCTCTCTTGATTTCCTTTCTGGTCGTTCTATAACAGCTGTTGTAGACGGCCACCGTTCATCCTATAAATCTATAAATAGCGGTGTTCCTCAAGGATCTGTCCTATCCCCAACACTTTTTCTGCTTTTCATCAATGACCTTCTCTCTATTACTTCATCTCCTATCCACTCTTATGCTGATGACTCCACCCTTCATTACTCTTTTCATTTTGAAAGGTGCCCCTCCCAGCAACAGTTAATAGAGGCAAGGAGGGTGGCCTTGGAGCAACTAACCTCTGATCTATCTCTCATTTCAAATTGGGGCAAAGAAAACATGGTCGTTTTCAATGGCTCAAAAACTCAAATCTCCCATCTCTCTACTCGCCACAATCTTCCACACAACTACGATATCTTCTTCGAAAACACGCAACTCAAACCTTCACCTCTCCTTAATATTCTAGGTGTTTCTTTTTCTCGTGATCTTTTTTGGAAAGATCACATTACCTCTCTTTCTTAACAAGCTTCTAAGAGGTTGGGTGTTCTGAGGCGCCTTCAGTATTTCTTCACACCACCCCAGTTGCTTGCTCTGTATAGGGGTGTTCGCCCTTGTATGGAGTATGCGTCACACATCTGGGGTGGTTCCACTCATACAGTTCTCCTGGAAAAGGTGGGGTCTAGAGCTTTTCGCCTTATCAACTCTCCTCTCACTAATTCTCTCCAATCTCTTTCTGCCCGTCGAAATGTTGCGTCACTCTCTCTTTACTATCGCTATTACAATGGACACTGCTCTTCTGAACTCTCGTCGCACACCTCCTCCACTGAGAAGGGTTCGTGCGACTCGTCTTTCTACACAGTCTCATCCTTTCTCTGTCCAACTCTCTGACCCCAGACTTAACCTCTATTCTCAATCTTACATGTACTCTACTGGTAAAATCTGGAACACACTTCCTTCAACTATTTTTCCAATTTCCTATGACTTAGCCACCTTCAAACGCCGCGTATCAGGTCATGTCGGCCTTTAATTAGACCATGTTCCCGACTTTCCCCCTAACTCTGATGGAATATTGGTAGGCTTCTGGCCTTTGCCCACCAGAGGTGAAATTAAAATATATATATATATATATATATATATATATATATATATATATATATATATATATATATATATATATATATATATATATATATATATATATATATATATATATATATATATATATATATATATATATGGAGCAATCCAGGACAAAATCATGCAAAGCATTACACCACTAGGTCTTAGATTTTGCTTAAACTTTGTTTATCTACTGTCTTTTACCTAAAAACAAAGAAAATGAGGTTAAAAAATTTTTTAAAATTTTTTGGGGGATTTTATAGCCCCCCAAAATTTGGAGTTTTCAAAATTTTGTTTTTTTTCAAGAGGTCATAACTTTGGTTCTAGAAGTGATAGAGTTGTGAAACAAAATGCATTCTATGCCAAATGGCCTGATAAACAAGAGTTACTCTAAGCATTTTTTACCTAAAACTTATTTTATTAAAAGTTATTGAACATTTAACATTTGGGGGCTGCTTCCCCCCCTTATGGCCAATCGATACAAAAAATTTTATTGGTGTTAAAAATGTTCCTTTATCATTTGCTTCATAAAAGTAAATAATGAAACACTTGTGAAGTTAAAGTATTTAATGCATATATCTTACTTTGAATAATGGGAGGTGCACACATTTTTCCTTATAACATTAGTCAAATACTTTATTAATGTTTAATTAATCCCTAATGTATGAGCTTTCTTAACAATTAACATTAATTTCCTTTATGTATAATATTAAATTACATGAGTTTTAGTAAGTAAAAATACATTTAGCTGTTTTTAATTTTCAATTTCATTAAACAATTAGCATTTTTTACATCCTTTTTCTCAAATGAGTATGCTATATTAATCCCTGGAATAATGGTTGGACTTGACATTATACACAATATGTCATCTTCTGGTATCCAACATTCATCCTTTTTTTAGGGAAAGATGTATTTGTAGGGCTGTTTAGCAGATTGCTGTAAGAAATTAATTTTATAATCTCTAAATTCATGTGATACCTCTTCAATAATCCCCATCCAAAGGGCCTTATCATATATGCAAGCAACATATTGTCCTGGAGTATAATCAATTTCAGTTCCACTATTTTCTGTGTCACTTAAATCAGATTCAACTTTACTCGTTTTAAACAATATTGGTGATTTATCATTAGATGTCTGGTAAGCAAATAATTTATTTTTTCCACTAGGGATAAATCTATGAAAACCTGTAGAACCTTTAATTGGAAGAGCCTTCTGGAATCTACTTGACAAGATGTTTTTATTCACTTCTATTTCAGTCTTCGAAACAAAAATGCATTCAATGTTCTTAAAATTAGATTTACAAAAGTTGTAAAAGAATTCTGGAGTCAAAATGTGGTCTGACACTGTTTTTTGCAAGCTTCTTTTTGCAACCGCTCTTTTTATTGTGCCCCCTATTCCATCACACACACTTTTCCATGACTTGTTGCAAAAAAATTCCACTCTGCTTTTACTTCAAAATCATCCTCATGATAACATAAGTTAATAAAATTGAACCGGTTTTTATATTGTGCCTTACAACCATCTGAAAAGTAATGAACTTTTTTTTATTGTTGAAAACTTTTGAGTTATTATTTTCATAAAATGTTTTTGAAAAGTATAGACTGCAGTAGTTGAATGCTCTAGAGAATCACTGATAAAACAGTAACTTTTGTGATCAATCTTACTGTCAGCATTTAAGTAATAAATAACAATAGGATGCAATGTAACCTGTTCATTTGTCCAATGAAATATTTGGGCAGCATCCTGAACCATAAATGAATAATTTTCAGCAAAATCACCTATTACAATAGCCTCATCTGGAGGTATACTTTCTTTCAAACTATTCAGATATGCACTTTGAGTTTTAGCTATGTAATGATGGCGAGTTAGATTAACAATATTGTTTGACAAGCAGGAAATGAAATCGTGAACAGGCTTCACAAATTTTTTTATAGTTGTTCTGTCAGTGCTTACCCATTGACAGTATTCTACATTGTCACGTTCAGATAATACATCTAGAGAATTTAAATAATTTGTAACAGCTGCTATACCTGGACATTCTTTACAACGCTGCAACATGATAGTTTCGATTATTTGTGTTACAAACTGCCTTATCAATATGTTGCTTGCATATATGATAAGGCCCTTTGGATGGGGATTATTGAACAGGTATCACATGAATTTAGAGATTATAAAATTAATTTCTTACAGCAATCTGCTAAACAGCCCTACAAATACATCTTTCCCGAAAAAAAGGATGAATGTTGGATACCAGAAGATGACGTTTTGTGTATGATGTCAAGTTCAACCATTATTCCAGGGATTACTATAGCATACTCATTTGGGAAAAGGGATGCAAAAAATGTTAATTGTTTAATGAAATTGAAGATTCAAAACAGGCTAAATGTATTTTTACTTACTAAAACTCATTTAATTTAATATTATATATAAAGGAAATTAATGTTAATTGTTAAGAAAGTCATACATTAGGGATTAATTAAACATTAATAAAGTATTTGACTAATGTTATAAGGAAAAATGTGTGCACCTCCCATTATTCAAAGTAAGATATATGCATTAAATACTTTAATTCACAAGTGTTTCATTATTTACTTTTATGAGCAAATGATAAAGGAACATTTTTAACATCAATAAAAATTTTTGTATCGATTGGCCATAAGGGGGGGAAGCAGCCCCCAAATGTTAAATGTTCTATAACTTTTAATAAAATAAGTTTTAGGTAAAAAATGCTTAGAGTAACTCTTGTTTATCAGGCCATTTGGCATAGAATGCATTTTGTTTCACAACTCTATCACTTCTAGAACCAAAGTTATGGCCTCTTGAAAAAAAACAAAAATTTTGAAAACTCCAAATTTTGGGGGGCTATAAAATCCCCCCAAAAAATTTTAAAAAAATTTTTAAACCTCATTTTCTTTGTTTTTAGGTAAAAGACAGTAGATAAACAAAGTTTAAGCAAAATCTAAGACCTAGTGGTGTAAATTTTCTCTTTTTTTGCATGATTTGTCATGGAATGCGCCATATATATATATATATATATATATATATATATATATATATATATAATAAATATAATAAAAAAAAAATCTTTTCTATATATATATATATATATATATATATATATATATATATATATATATATATATATATATATATATATATATATATATATATATATATATATATATATATATATATATATATATATATATATAAAAGAGATGGAGCGATATAAAAATTTCAATCGATACCAAATTTTTTTATTGAACTCATGAGAGTTGAAACAAGATTGAAAATATTCAATGATCATAACATTTAGGTTTTCTGCTATTTATAAAACCTACTTATTTTGTAGTCACATTGCTAAATAAAACTATTGATTGGTTATATAGGGTTGGTGCCATGAAGACTTTGCATCTGACTTGCTCTATTGCATGGTCTGTTTTCTTCATTAGTTTCTGCAGTATTCACAGTGTTCAATGCAATTTCCATTTTCTTAAACACCACCTCTTCCCTTTTAGACCTAACCTCTTATTTTTGACAGAAACTCGGGTGCTTGAGCGTTCTGGTAGTAAACCATTTTCTGATCTCTAAATTCAATTTTCAGCCAAAGGAAGCTGTTATGCATATGTGTTCTACGATTTTGTTTACTCTCGTCTCTCTAATCTGGAGTCTTCTGAACTTTCCACCTTGTGGCTAAAGCTCTCTTGCCATTCTATTTCTAAATTCATTTGTTCTGTTTATTTATCTCCTAATTTACTGACTATCCTAAATTCATTGACTATTTAAACTCCAAAATAGGACATTCTCTCTTCTCCTTTCTCAGAA
>SEYY01020942.1:7500-11591 GCA_009176605.1 Armadillidium nasatum
TACCGGAAAGTTCTTGACCACAAAAAAAAATAATAATAATAAATTAATAAAAGAAAAAATAAAATAAAAAAAATAAAAAGTACAATGTAAAAATAAAAAATAAAAAGAATAAAATAAAACCGAAACACGCCACTTTTACAATCCTGGGCACTGGCACGGTTAAAAAGATGCTTGGTGTACCCAATGCCAATTAATCATTCTGTAGTTCAGGTTCTCATTTATATTTTTTTGCTTTATTTTTTTTAACAAAAAGTTGAAACTTGCTTTGGATTTTTTTTGTTCAATATTGAGTCCGTTTTCTCTCTCTCTCTCTCTCTCTCTCTCTCTCTCTCTCTCTCTCTCTCTCTCTCTCTCTCTCTCTCTCTCTCTCTCTCTCTCTTCCTCTATCTGTCTCCATTTTTTTATTTCTCTTTCTTTCTCTCTCTTTTTCTCTTTTATCTATCTATCTATCTAGTTATCTATCTACTATCTATCTATCTATCTATCTATCTATCTATCTATCTATCTATCTATCTATCTATCTATCTATCTATCTATCTATCTATCTATCTATCTATTATTATCTATATCTATCTATTATTATCTATATATATATATATATATATATATATATATATATAATATATATATATCTATTTATCTATTATCTATCTATTATTTATATCTATCTATCAATTCATCTTTTACCGATTTGCTCTACATTGGCACATTTTGCTATCTTTTCTCTTGTCATTTTCATTCATTTTTATATCTATATTGTTAATTTATATTTATCTACCTTTATCTATATCTATCATCTATTATCTATATATCTATATATTTTCTTATATATATATCTATTCATATTATATATATATATATATATATATATAATAATATATATTATATATTATATATATATATATAAATACATTATTTTTTCTGTTGTTTTCTTATTCTTATTTATATATAAGTTATATTTACAATTTTGTAATTTAAAATGTATTTTATATGTCATTCATCCTTATGAGCCTGAAAATTGGTTTAAAAAAACTTAGAAATGTTAAATTTTTATATGTTTTTGTTTATTATATATATATATATATATATATATATATATATATTATATAATATTATATATATATATTATATTATATTATAATATATAATTAATAAAACAAATAACAGGTAATTTTATATTAATTTTTGTGAGCTGTTTCTCTAACTTGAACTGCATTGGCTGTATTTATTATATATATTTCTAATATAAATATCTAATATAATTATTATTCTTTCTTGAAGAGTTCAGACTCTGCTGATAAGGTGGGGGTGTAATCGTTGATTTTGATCTTCTTCCTTCTTATATCTTTGCTGGTGTATCGATGGATGTTTAGTGGTTATTTGTTCTAGATGAATTGAGTTTTTGAGGCATTGAAAACTATCATGTTTTCTCTGAACCAATTTGAAATACAAAGTAGATCAGACGTCAGTTGCTCCAAGGAGACCCTCCTGCGTTTAATTAACTGTTGTTGGGAGGAGCGCCTTTCAAACTAAAATGAGTAATGAAGGGTGTTGTATGGGCATAGGAGAGGATATGAGATGAAGTAATAGAGAGAAGGTCAATAATGAAAAGCAGAAAAAGTGTTGGGGATAAGACGTATTCTTGAGGAACACCACTATTAAAAGAGATATAAGATGAACGGTGGCCATCTACAACAGCTTCTAAAGAACGTCCAGAAAGGAAATTAGAGAGAAGGTCCACAAAGAGAGGGATAGATTCCGAAAGAAAGAAGTTTTGAAATGAAAGCTTTGTGCCAGATTCTATCGAAAGCCTTCGATATATCCAGCGCGACAGCAAAGGAATCACCGAAATGCCGAAGAGCGGAGGACCAAGAATCAGAGAGAAGGGAAAGAAGATCACCAGTAGAGCGTTTCTTCGAAAGCCGGCTGAGATCAGAGAGAATTAAAAGAATTGGATGTTTAAAATCTCCTGCTAGGGATAGACAAAACTATATAAATATATATATATATATATATATATATATATATATATTATATATATATAATATATAATATATATATATATATATATATATATATATATATATATATATATATATATATATATATATATATATATATATATATATATATATATATATATATATATATATATATATATATATTATATATATATATATATAATATATATATATATATAGTATATATATATATATATAGATATATAATATAATATATATATATATATATAGATATATATATAATATAAGGTATTGTGAAATTATAATATTAAAAGATCTATATTTACTTTATAAGAATTCATAATAAATCTACAAACAAATTAAAATCATAACCATTTAACTTTTTGAAATATATTAGCATTTTTATTATTTTTTTATTTTTTATTATATTTTTTCTTTAACGGTTACGAAAGCATCTTCAAACTTGAGGAAAGGTTTTCTCTTCTTTCTGTATTGAAGAAATTAGTTTTTTAATCCTTTTAGTATTCCTTTTCACCTTCGTGTGCCAAAGTAAAAGAGAAATGAGGTTTTAAACTTATATTGTAATTCTAATTAATGAAATTAATTATTATTATTTTATTTTTTTATTTAATCATATTATTATTTTTATTTATTATTATTATTATTATTATTATTATTATTATATATTATTATTATTATTATTTATTATTATTATTAGAATTATAATTATTATTATTTTATTTTTATTATTATATTATTATATATTATTAATAATTATTATTAATTATTATTATTATAATTATATTATTATTATTATTATTATTATTATTATTATTATTTATTATTATTATAATTATATTAACATTTTATTTTTATTTTTGTTATATATTATATTATGTATTATTATTAAACATATTATTATTTCATTTATTTTTTCATTATTATTATTATTCATTATTTTTTATTATTATTTTATTATTATTATTCTCATAGTCATTGATTTTTTTCCATTTTTATTATTATTATTATTATTATTATTATTATTATTATTATTATTATTATTATTATTATTATTAATTTCAATTCAAATTGAAAGAACTTATGAATGATTTATTCTTTTTTTTACTTATGAAAAGGGCATCCCAAATCCTTTTAGGCATTATAGATGCATTATGAAATATTAGAAGGGCATCAAAAGGCATAACAGAATCATCAAATAAGCTGAAATCATAATGCCCAAAAAAATACCAATACAATTAACCCTGTTATTGAATTGACATTTTTAGTCATTATAAAATCATTGTTAGATATTAGAGAGGCATTGTAAATCTAAAAGTGATGCATCGTATTGGCTTTACCCTGTAATTGAATTGATACCCTAATGCCAATACCCCGATTTGTGACTGGAGTTTAGTTTTCTTCTTCTTTTTTTGATTTATCGTCTTTGGATAATTGAATTAAGTGTATAATAAGATTGAAATTATTTCTAAATTTTTTTTTTTTATATTATAAAATAATAAAATTTGAAAATAAATAAAAAAAAAAATTTATTAAATAATATTATTATTATCTTTATATATATATATATATATATATATATATATATAATTATATTATATATATATTATATATATATATTATATAATATATTATATAATTATATATATATATGTATATATATATATATATATTATATTTATGTATTATATATATATATATATATATATATATATATATAATATATATAATATATTATATTCATATATATAAAATGTATGTTGTTTAGAAAATTGTCTGCTATTGGACTCGAACCAGCATGACTTACCATTTTAAAGGTTGCTGGTTCGAGTCCAATGGCAGGCATTAGTTTTCTATATAGAAATAGTCTGTGAGAGTTTAGCAGACTTTGAAACTCTATTCTATAACTGTCTGCGAATGATATGATAGATTCGGCCTTTGAACTCATTGCCTTTTGCATGAGCTTCGGTCGGGGGAGTCCTTTGAGATTAACGTCATTACTGCAGTTCATCAGCATTCCAATATTATTTAATTTTGAACCTCGATGACTTAGTGATTAACGCACAAGACTTACCATCTTAAAGGTTGCTG
>SEYY01020943.1:0-35000 GCA_009176605.1 Armadillidium nasatum
TGGACATTCTTTACAACGCTGCAACATACATTTTCGATTATTTGTGTTACAAACTTCCTTATCAATATGTTGCTTGCATATATGATAAGGCTTTTTTGGATGGGGATTATTGAACAGGTATCACATGAATTTAGAGATTATAAAATTAATTTCTTACATCAATCTGCTAAACAGCCCTACAAATACATCTTTCCCGAAAAAAAGGATGAATGTTGGATACCAGAAGATGACATATTGTGTATAATGTCAAGTCCAACCATTATTCCAGGGATTAATATAGCATACTCATTTGAGAAAAAGGATGTAAAAAATGCTAATTGTTTAATGAAATTGAAAATTAAAAACAGCTAAATGTATTTTTACTTACTAAAACTCATTTAATTTAATATTATATATAAAGGAAATTAATGTTAATTGTTAAGAAAGCTATACATTAGGGATTAATTAAACATTAATAAAGTATTTGACTAATGTTATAAGGAAAAATGTGTGCACCTCCCATTATTCAAAGTAAGATATATGCATTAAATACTTTAATTCACAAGTGTTTCATTATTTACTTTTATGAGCAAATGATAAAGGAACATTTTTAACATCAATAAAAATTTTTGTATCGATTGGCCATAAGGGGGGGAAGCAGCCCCCAAATGTTAAATGTTCTATAACTTTTAATAAAATAAGTTTTAGGTAAAAAATGCTTAGAGTAACTCTTGTTTATCAGGCCATTTGGCATAGAATGCATTTTGTTTCACAACTCTATCACTTCTAGAACCAAAGTTATGACCTCTTGAAAAAAAACCAAAATTTTGAAAACTCCAAATTTTGGGGGGCTATAAAATCCCCCCAAAAAAATTTAAAAATTTTTAAACCTCATTTTCTTTGTTTTTAGGTAAAAGACAGTAGATAAACAAAGTTTAAGCAAAATCTAAGACCTAGTGGTGTAAATTTTCTCTTTTTTGCATGATTTGTCATGGAATGCGCCATATATATATATATATATATATATATAATATATATATATATATATATATATATATATAATATATATATATATATATAATATATAAATTTAAAAAATTAATTATTTTTTTAGTAAATATTTTAGTAATTTTTCAGTTTTTATTATTGAAAGTAACTTTAATAGTTGATCAAAGGAAGAAAAATTAAATAATTGCAGTATATAAGTATTGCCCTTGTTAAGTATATATTGCTAATTGTTTACATAAAAATAGAGAATAAATAAAAACAATAATCAACATCATCATTGTTCATATATTTTATTATTATTTGCTTAGGGCAACTAGTCTTTTTAAAGGGATTTCTTTAATGAAATTGTATTTTCAGCATAATCATTTATTTATTTATTCATTAACAGTTTATACAATCCCGTTTAAATATGAACTTTTGGGTATGAAAAGTAAGATGGTATGTATCCGTTAAATGTAGTTTAACCCTTAATCCAACATAAATAAGAGAGGAGAGCTCTTGAGAGAACTAGCATATTTTTGTTTGCTTTTAAAAATACTGTGCTTTTTCAACTTCAACTTCCTGAAAAGAATATACCCACTTTAGGCCAAAATTAATATGAATGGATCAATTCCCCCAACCCCATTGCATTATATGCATCTTAATTTTTAATACATGTGTTAATTTAATCATATTGTTATGAAAGTAATTAAAATAAACATAATTTCTAAAATTCTTTTAAGACATTTTTTTTTTTTAATAGCAGTGAAGGTGACCAATTCAAAGGAGTTGAAAGAAAATTACCCAAGCACAAATAGCTATCATGAAGAAAATACAGATGAAAAAATATCCAATGAACTTGTACCCAATCCAACAGACTCTACTAAAAACAAACTTGTTGATATACCTAAAAAAACAGACCATCTTACCAATGTTTTTTTAAGAAATGCTAAAGCTAAGAATTATTCACCAGCTCCCAAATTACCTACATCCTTAATTCAGTGTCACTGTACTAATTGTGATAGTAAAGTATGTGTTACTGATGGCTACTGCTACAGCACTGTTATTTTTAGGCATTCTTCAAATGAAATAGAAGAACATAAGTAAGTATATAATCGGTTAATAATAATAATTTTTATATAGATTAGGAGCTTAATATATGTTTCATAAATAATGCATGATTTATGTATCATTAGTATCCGCCAACTTTAAGATATTAATGGGTCAACATTCTCTCTTTTCTTCACTATTCATTTCTGGTAAAGTCATCAAATTTAATTATGAACTCATTATCACCCACTCATATGTCTATAATTCATGTTATGAAAATATTTTAATTTCTTGAATATATTTACGTACTGAATTTAAGTATTTAGGAATTAAACATAAAGAAACTTGACGTAAATACATTTTTTTTTTTAATGAATGAAACCAGACTTAAACATATTTATTTTAGTGATACGTACCACCATATGAAACCTAATACTTCCAGCCCATTGTGATTCACCTTTGTTAATAATAATTCACTAGAGCCTTTCTCATATATATATATATATATATATATATATATATATATATATATATATATATATATATATATATATATATATATATATATATATATATATATATATATATAATATATATATACCTTTTTTTTTTTTTTTTTTACCTTCTCATTCCCTGACCACCCCATGCTGAGGTGGCAATACTTTGCTAATGAAGCCGCTCGCCACAGTTGGCCTCGTCCAGAGATCTTCCAAAGAAGTGATGCCCCAGGAGATTCTGTGGCGAGAAATGGAAGGACAGTGTAATAGAAAGTGTTGCTCGGTCTCCGGGGCCTCTCCGCATTTGGTACAAATTGGTGATGTTGTCTGATTTATATTGTATTTGTGTTTGTGTTGTTGTAAGTTAGGGTGGTGCCCACATCTCAATCTTGCTAATGAGATTTGTGAGTGTTTCGGGAGGTTGCTGAAGTCGGGGTTTATTTCGGGAGGGGGGGTGTTAAGTATGCTGTTTGGTGGTCTGTTTATCAAGTAGGAATGCGTTAGTTGAGTGTGAATATGTTTGGTTATTGTGGTATTGGGGTTGGGTGGGGGGATGTGATTTAGGATTTTTTTGTAGAAGGTACCAGTGGATGATGGAGGTTGTTTTAGTCTGTGATTGGTAGGATGGAGGTTTTGGAGGGTGTGTGGGTAGGCGGGTTTTTGCCTAAAATTGAGTGCCTATCATTTCGAGGTGGTTTTTTATAGGTAGTATTTTGGTTTCATTATGTAGGTGGTGTTGAGGGGTTGTGGGTGTGCAGCTGGTAATTGTGCAGAGGGCTCTATTTTGCGTTATTTGGAGTGTCATTAAGTTTTGATTGGAGAGCATTGGGTGCCAGACAGGGGAGGCATAGTTGATGGTGGGATGTATAAATTGTTTGTAGATGGCAATTGAGGTTTGTATGTTGTTGTTTATGTCTGTGTTGGCCACTGTTTTGAGGATATTGAGTTTTCTGTTTGTGGCTGTGGTGGTATTTTGGATGTGTTTGGTGAAAGTGAGGTGGGGGTCAAAGGTTAGGCCTAGAATCTTTGGAGTTTTGTTGAGGGGTATGGGAGTGTTGTTTAGGAGAACTTGTGGGTGGGTGTTGGATAGGTTTGTCTGATGTAATGAGGGTTATGGAGGATTTGTTTGGGGGTGCCGTCATCCTTTTTTTTTGTCAGCCATGTTTGGATTAGTGTTAAGTAGTCTTGTGTGATTGTTGTTGCGGTATCAAGATTTTGGTGGGTGGTGGCAAAAGTTATGTCGTCGGCGTAAGAGGTAATGAGGGTGTGTGTTGTTTGGGGTTGAGGTAGGTCTGCTGTGTATAGGTTAAATAGTGTGGGGGATAGTATGGCTCCCTGGGGTACTCCATTTCTTATGTTTATGGTCCGAGATTTTTGGCCGTTTTGTTGTATTTGGGCTGATCTTCCTGAGAGGAAGTTGGCTAACCATTTCTTGATGTTTGTTGGGATGTTAGATTGTAGGATTTTATGGATTAGATTGTGTCTTGGGACAGTATCGAAGGCTTTGTTTATATCTATTGCTATTAATATAGATTTGTGATGTGGTTTATGGTTTAGTCCATTTATAATTGGTTGGATGATGTTGGTGAGAGCTGTGGTGGTGGAGTGGTTGGGTTTGAAACTGTGTTGGAAGCTTTGTTGTGGGATGAATTGGAGGATAGAATTTAGTATTAGTTTTTCAAGTAGTTTTGAGATAGTGGATAGGAGGGAGATTGGGCGATATGAGGAGGGGTTAGATGGGTCTTTGCCAGGTTTTAGTTTAGGAATGATTAGTGCTTTTTTCCATTGGGGAGGGATATAGTTGAGTTGGATGGATTTGTTGAAGATGGAGGTTAGGTATGTGGTTGTGTGGTTGGATAGGTGTTTTAGGTAAATGTTCGATATGTTGTCTGGGCCAGTTACTGGAGAGTTTTTGATGGTTTTAATGGTGTTTTGTGTGATGTGGGTGTGATGATGATTAAGTTGTTTTGGTTGTTGTATAGTTTTTTCAGTTTTTTTATTATCTTCCTGTTTTGGGGGTGAGTGGGTAAGCTGCTTTGTTTAGCGAAATGTGTGGCCAGTAAGTTGATGTGTTGTTTGGATGTCAATGGAGTTTGTGTTGTAGGATTGGTTGGTGTTTCGTGAGTGGGAAGTGGGTTGTTTTTTGCGTTGTGGATGGTGTAGATTGTTTTCCAGACTCTTTTGCTGTTTGTGTTGTTCAAGTTTTTTTCGAGGTAGTTTTGGTAGTTGTTGGTTGTGAGAGTTTTTATTTGGGTTGATATTTGGTTGTTTAGGGTTTCTATTTGTGTTTTGGTGTGTTGTGTGGAGTTGTTTTGGAGTTTGAGTGCATTTCTTTGTTTTATGAGAGAAGTGATTTCGGGGTTAAGGTTTGGTTTATATATATATATATATATATATATATATAATATATATATATATATATATATATATATATATATATATATATATATATATATATATATATATATAAAATAAAGACGGTAGTAGATATATACATTTTTAATAATTTTATTCAATACATATATGTACACACACACAACTATATATATATATATATATATATATATATATATATATATATATATATATATATATATATATATATATATATATATATATATATATATATATATATATATATATATATATATATATATATATATAAAGGCCTATAACTCACATACACAAAGAGAAATATTTTTTTTTTGGCCCTTATGTCATAACTTTTGTCAGGTTAGCTGCTCTCCATTGAGCACTCGCACATTGAAAAGTGGTTCTCCTGAGATTATATAATGTGACTCACATTTGACTGATCATTCCAGTCTATTTGTTGCTGTAAACATAGCTATGCTAGTAGTAGTGTGCACAAAGTAATAACCAAGATCACTGATCCAATTTCTGTGTTCAGAGAGTGTGTCAGGGGCTGAAATTTATCGCAAGACTCAATGAAATATAGAGACTGTGTTTTACTGTGTAGGAGTGTGTATGATTGGATCAAGAAGTTCAAAAATGGCTGGACAAGTGTCTTAAGTATGAAGTGGGAACAAGATACTCATCAATCTTGACCATAGATGAGAAGATTGCACAAACTTGACAAATGCTTCTAGCCAACAGACAAATTACTATAGATGAGGTGGTTTGTTTGTTGCATACCAAATTATCTTAAACAAGCTTGGATTCCATTGTCTATGCGAGATGGGTCCAATGTGAGCTTACTTAAGAATATAAGTGAAATTGTGTAGAGATCTGTCAATGCCTACTTGCCCACTGCAACAAAAAAAGCTAAGCTTTTTTGGAGATATAGTCACAAGAGATGAGACCTGTGTTAATCACCATGTGCCAGAATCCGAATGACAGTATTGAGTGGAAAAACCGTGATCACTGAGAAATAAAAAAAATTGAGACTCAACCTTCTATGGGAAAGGTAATGACAAGTTTCTTGGGACTCAAAATGGTCTATACAACAACATTACCAGGAAAAGGTCTTCACAGTCAACAATATAGGCTACAGAGACATGTTGACAGCATATTGAAACCAACAATTTGAATTAAACACTTAAGGCGTTCTTTCTAAACTAGTGTTATTTTTGCACAACAATGCACATATGCATATGGCTGCCTACACTTTTGAAACCATCCAAAAATTGGATTTCAAGATGATGGAACAGCCTTCATTTATCCCAGATCTTGTTTCTTGTAATTACTTCCTTTTTGAACCACTTAAAGATCCCTTATGAGACCTTTGATTTGCAGTGGATGGCTGCACAACTAAAAAAAAAACACTTAAGGGAATAAGAGTGCTTGTGGACTGCTTGATTAAGTGCTTTGAAAAGCAAGTGAAAATTAATATATATGTTGAGAAATAATGTGATTATAAACATCTGGTATTATTTTAAAATACATAATCAAGAGTGGATTATATATATATATATATATATATATATATATATATATATATATATATATATATATATATATATATATATATATATATATATATATATATATATATATATATATCCTTCTAAAAGGATTTCTAGTTTATCCTCAACCCAAAATGGAGTTCCCCTATACATGTGCCCCACACACTTAAAATGCTTGCTTGTTCATTAATTTTTTTAAAGAAAAGAAAAAATTTAAAACAAAGTTGCCTGGAGATGTTTGGGAATCCAAACAGTGCCCATCACTCACCCCTCAATGCATCATCACTTCTGGTATTGTGGTTTTAGCTGCTGACTTGCCTTGGTGCATAATCTTTTAATGAATGCAGTCTATATATATTAATTTTCACTTTATTGAACACCACCTCTCTTCTAGACCTCAAATCTTAAGTTCTTAAATGAATCTCAGGTGCTTGAATGCTCTGACAGCAAACCCTGCTGTTACCTCATACTGTCTCTTTTCTCAATTTTCACCATAAGGCTTATGTGCCTACTTGTGCAATGATGTCTGTTATCTAATTCGGAGTTCTGAATTCTCTACTTTATGGCACAAGTTTTCCTGCAATTCTACAACTAAATTCATCTATTCTGACTATCACCTAACTCTACTCACTGTCTAAGATTCTTTGACTATCTTATCTCAAAACACAGAATACATTTTTACTTCTTATCTTCAAAAACATCATTTTAGGTGATTTCAACATTCACCACTTCAATGGCTTTCATCTAGTTTTGATACGTCTGATGAACTCACCTACCATTTTTCTATTTAGAACAACCTTAGCAGTTGACACAACTCTCTACACATGCCCTTGACCATATTGGTGATGAACCTCTGACTTTGATTCTTCCTCTTTCACTCCTATAGTATCTTCCAACAACACAACTACCATTTTGTTTTTTATTAAAGCTGAACTCTTCACCCAAACTTTTGCTTCTAATTTCATCTTAGGCTATTCTGGAGCTATCCCTCCACCTTCAACCCCCTCCAACTCTTGTCCAACATTGTAATTTCTTCTAAAAATGTTATTTCTGCTCTCTCTAAGCTCAACACTGTAAAGGCATCTGATTCTAATAGTATCCTTCTTGTGGCTTTCAAAACTTGTGATTCTCATTTTGCACCCTGTCTTGGTAAACTATTTCATCTCTGCCCTTATACTTCTACCTTCCCTTGCTGGAAATGTTTGCTCATTCAACCTGTGCTGAAAAAGGGGGAACCCATCTCATCCTATTCTTAATCTCTATTCTTTCTAAAGTTTTTGCATCAATCCTTAACATGAAGATTTTGAAACATCTCAGTTTTTCTAACATTATCTCAGTCCACTAGTACAGCTTTCTTAAGAAACCCTCTACTGGTGATCTTTCATTTCTCCTTGACTCCTGGTTCTCTGCTCTTTAGCATTTCTGTGAGTCTTTTGCTGTTTTGATAGACATATCGAAAACCTTTGATAGAGTCTATCAACTAGCTTTAATTTATAAACTTCCCTTTTTAAGTATCCATCTTGATTTTCTTTCAGTTCATTCTGTAGCTGCTATTGTAGATAGGGCACCATTCTTCCTTTAAACCTATTAGTAGTCTGATAATATTCCCCTGGGATCTGTCCTATCCCCAACTCTTTTTCTTCTTTCATTAATGATCTCTCTATTACTTCACCTATCCACTCCTATGCCAATGGTTCCCTTCTTCATTACTCCTTTTGTTTTGAAAGACATCACACCCAATAGCTGATTGATGCTAGGAGGGTAGCCCTGGATTATCTAACTTCAGAATTTTTGCATTTCTATTTGGGTCAGAGAAAACATAATTGTTTTTAATGTATCAGAAACTCAGTTCCTACATCTTTCTTCTCAACATAATCTTCTACACAACTATGACATCTTTGAAAAACTAAACTCAATCCTTGTCCTAATTATTCTTGATGTATTTCTTTCATGATCTTCCTTGGAAGTATCACATTACTTTACAAAAACTTCTAAGAGGTTGGGTGTTCTGGAGCATCTTTGGAATTTCTTCATGCCAACCCAATTACTACTATTTATAGGGTTGTTGTTCTCCTTTGTATGAAGTATGCCTCACACATCTGGGGTGACTCCACTTGCACATTTCTCCTTGAAAATGTAGAGTCTTGCACTTTTCATTTTATCAGCCTTTTTGCCTCCACTATCATTTTCTATCTGTTGAACTTTTGCATCACTTTGCATACTATTGCTATGAATATTGATCTTCTGAACTTTCCAATCACATACTTCTACATTGAGAAAGGCTCGAGCGACATGCCTCTCTACACAGTCTCTATTCAACTTTGCAACTTCAGACTTAACAGCTATGCTCAGTCTATCGTACTCTTACTAACTTTACTTACTTTACTGGTACAGTTTGAAACACCCCATTTAACTATTTTCCCACGTTTTTTTTGACTTGCAAACCTTTAAATGTTGTTTATTAGGGCATGTTGACATTTAATTTAATTTAACTATGATTCTGACATATTCCAACACACCAGAGGATATATATATATATATATATATATATATATATATATATATATATATATATATATATATATATATATATATATATATATATATATATATATATATATATATATATATATATATATATATATATATATATATATATATATATATATATATATATATATATATATACACAGTTATTGAGATTCTAACTTTTGATAAAATTAATCAATTACACTATTTTGTAGGTGGTGTAGCATTCTTTTATATCTAGTTTACAATTTGATACATAATTTTCCTTATATATATATTTTAAAAAGTAGAATTAATAAACCAATATTTTTACATTAAAGATTTATTTTTCTCTGTAAATTATAATTGTGTGCATGCTTTGAAATTCAGCCCAGAAAGGTTTAGTGAGTTGGGTCAATTATTCCAATTCTAACTTTTGATAAAAATAATTGTTTCACATTAAAATTTATTTATAAGTGGGGGACATCATTTTTCTCACAAACTATTCTATCATACAATAGTGTCTAGTCATTTTCTTTGTTTGTTTGTTTAGTGTCTAGTCATTTTCTTTGCTTGTTCATTGTTTAGTATAAACTTTCATTACAAATATTCAGTTCTTATCCAAATTTTTGTTTTTGGTCAACTGTCTTTTTAAATTATTTTTTATCATTTAGCGATGAACATAAGTATTTCTGAGTTCTTTCTTTTCAGTATGTTTATTTTTTTATCCTTTGTTTAAATAAGCAATGAAGAACTATATAAGGATAAATCAGAAATAAGTAGTTTGTTTGTCATTGAATCCTTGGGCTTCTTGTGTTTGTTGTTCTTTTTCAGGACTACTTAATACTGTTTTTAATACATTGAAAAATGTGATAAAATAAATATAATCTCAGTTTGAAAGAAAATTTTATCGAAGACAATTTGTCAAGTGAAAGGCTTATTTAAACAACTTTTTATGGTTTTCCTACATATTTTGAAATTATCAAAGAAATTGTCCATTGATGATCCCTCATGAATGAAATAATACTCCTCTGTCTGGAATTTGAAATTTTGGTAAAATTTAGGAAAATAAATCTTTTAGTCTAGTTCATTTCATTACAAGAAACAATTAAGGCTTTGAATCATATTTGTTGGTATGGACAAATATACTGGATTAAAAGAGTGTTGGCAAAAATATTCAATTGATAGACTACTTTTGATTCCGATACTAAATTTACAAGCTTGGATGAAGTCTCACATTATTTGATCATGTATAGAGATTATTCAAAGATTATTATTTGGATACACATTTTAAAATATAAACATGATCTGACCTTTCCACTTAGAATTACAGTACAGAATTGTTAATATATATATATATATATATATATATATATATATATATATATATATATATATATATATATATATATATATATATATATATATATATATATATATATATATATATATACACTATGAAAGAACAGTGAAGCTCCACAGTTTGCCTCTTATATTAGGGATACTATGGTACTGATTAAATTTATGGTTAATCGGTATTAAGTTTTGATTTCTTGTACTAGAATTAAGCATTCATTTTTGAGATAACAATCCAATGTCATGAGCATTGCTATTAGAGAAATTTTGGGGAATCCTAAACTTGGGAATTAGTTTTAGTTCAAAATTTTGACATTGCAGCAACAATATAGGTTATATATATATATATATATATATATATATATATATATATATATATATATATATATATATATATATATATATATATATATATATATATATATATATATATATATATATATATATATATATATATATATGAAGGTGCTTTTAAATTGAATTGTGGGTGTTAGAATGCTTACACTCATTTAGCTTATCAGTTTATTAAATAGCTAATCTCATTCAAATTTGCTTATATTCCGTCCATTAAATGGTGATGGTGGTAAATGCAATGTGATGTGATGATGACTATTCAGGCAGCAATCATGTCTCAACAAAAGTCGACAGTTCCCCCCTGGCAGTGCTCTCAAATGTCATAATGGCTTCTCACACACCGTTTATAAGCAGCTAGAAGAAGTAGTCAAATGCTGCAACAATGAAAGTTTCTGCAATGAGCCTATTGTTGTTATTCCAACACAATCCCCTAGAGGCTTGGGGGGAACAGCCGGCCAGGGGGGGGAGGAAGGTAAGGCCACAGACAGTAACCCATGAGTGTGACTTAGTCCTAATCAGTCTTAATAATGAATTATTCAAAAGAAGTCAACCAAATGGTTGGTTTTAAACCACACCTGGTAGGCTGTCTGTGTATTTGGCTTTCCTGCCCTTCTGTAATTTATTGTAGAATCCTTGACTTACATTCCACTGCTCTTTATCACTTCTATTGGATCATTAATTTCATTTAAATTTCATATTAAACATGAATTGAGTCATGTCATTTTAAAATCATTATCATTAATTCATTTTGTTATATTACCTAGAAATTTTTTTTGTGGTTATTGTGTTAAAGGTGCAGTGTTATTAATCCATAATTTGACAGTTATAACATAAGCTTTGCTTTGAATTTTATGATACAGTTGAAAAGAATTTGTATTGTAAAATTTGTATTATAACATTAGTTCTTTTTGATTAACATTTAGCTAAAATACTTATGGTAAGTTTTAGTTTTCTTAACACGAATGTAGGGCCTACTGATGGAGCTAAGTTTAATGGTGGAAATTAGAAATAAAACCTCTCTACAAAATATGAGTAACATTTATCTTCATGTATTCATAATTTTATATATTTGTGCAGTTGAAATTTTATCTCAATTCTTAACAAGTTATTATATCATAAATTTAACTTCTCTAATAGTGGTATATTTCATATAACATGCCACTTATGTTGTTAACAAAAGTATCTTTAAAATTATTTTTTTTCTTTTTTAGAAAATTGTAAGCATTTAGCTGATTTTTTATTGAAATATTGTCAATTTGTTTTTCAGTATTCTTGCAAATTTCAAAGATTTTTAAATATGAATATAGATATTGAAATTATTATTGGTTTTTATACTGGTGGTTTATTACAGTTTCAGATATTTTCTTGTAGCTTGTAGGCCCTAATGATTTTGTATCGTATGTTAGGAAGATCTTGTCACTCCAAGATTTTGAAGCATTCTGTAGGTTATAAGTTGAAGTATAGCATGAGTTGAAAACTAATACAAGAGTAGCTATTAATACTTGAGCTATAGACCTTTTTGATGATGATGTTTATATATATATATATATATATATATATATATATATATATATATATATATATATATATATATATATATATATATATATATATATATATATATATATATATATATATATATATATATATATATATATATAAAATATGGATTTTCCTATTACAGAACTTATTAGATTTCCTTTTATATATATATATATATATATATATATATATATATATATATATATATATATATATATATATATATATATATATATATATATATATATATATATATATATATATATATATATATATATATATATATATATATATATATATATATATATATATATATATATATATATAATATATATATATATATATATATATATATATATATATATATATATATATATATATATATATATATATATATATATATATATATATATATATATATATATATATATATATATATATATATATATATATATATATATATATATATATATATATATATATATATATATATATATATATATATATATATATATATATATATATATATATATATATATATATATATATATATATATATATATATATATATATATATTGCTTTTTGTGACTTAATTTTATAGTGATCTTATACATGATTAAAATACTACATTTTAGTTTGTAAGTTTTGTACAGATTTATTCTTAAAGTTTCTCTTATCTCAAAAGTTTTTCTGTTAAAATATGCTGTTGAATGTAAGTAATTATATTAAGGTGCTTTTGTTCATTTATTTCTTAGGAAGATTGATTGTAATTAAAGATAATGTTTTTTTACAGTATTGCAATTTTCTCAACTATAAATTGTTAATTCTTGCTTTTGAAGATGACTGTTTGACAGTTTGTTTAAATGTATTTTAAGAAATGACGAAACCCCTTTTGTTTGTACTAGGGATGGGCCGGATATTTGGCAGTTTTCAAAAACTGGATACTGGATATCTGGTTGGATATCTAGTTAGTTACTAAAATTGCTGGATATTCCTTTAACTCCAAATTGTTAATTTTAAATAGAGTATATATATATATATATATATATATATATATAATATATATATATATATATATATATATATATATATATATATATATATATATATATATATATATATATATATATATATATATATTTGGAAAAAATATTGGAATATCTGGTAAATGCAGGAATTTATTTATTGAAATGGTATTTGAGCACTTTTAGTATTCATAAGTACTTGAATTCTTCTCAAAATGGACAAATATAAGTCCTAGATGGAAGATGTACTTTTCCTCATGCTAAACTAGATGAAATTCCAGTATGTTTGTTGGTTGTGGATAGCAATCCCGAACCTTATTCTCTAATATGGACCACAGGGGCTCATTGAAATTAAAGTCTGGCAATTGAAGGCAAGGAAGACATAACCTCATCTGCAAGTTCATCAGTTCATGATTGGACAACATGAGCTGTTTGAATTGGGACCTTATCATCTTGATAAATGGCACTACCCTTAGGAAACAATCTCTGCACATTGGATAAGCATGGTCACCCAAAATGTATACATAATCCCTGGCAATTACATTATTGTGCATGGTGGTAATTGGGTCTATAGAATGCCATGTTGTAGCTGCCTAAACTGTGATGAAACCTATTCCGTGCTTCACTCGTGACAAAACAGTCCAGATCAAATTCTTGGGATGGTGTTCTATGCACGTAACTTTGGCTGGAGATTAGGAACAGTGCGAAGGTTGATTCATCTGACAAACTGTCTTCCATTGATTGGCAGTCATATCCTTATGAGTGTTACACCACTCTCTCCACTTTCTGACATTCGTGTCATTTACAAATGGTTTGGCGATTGCAGAACACCCATGATATATTCAGCCTTTTGAGTTTCCACCTTACTTTTTTGTGGTGACAGGGTTTGCAAAACTGGTATTCAGCTTAGGATTAATCTTTGCAGCTGTGGTTTTCTAACTGTATTTTTGGTTACAATCTTCTTCAATGCTTGTTTGTCTGTCATTCAATTTTGACATAATTCATGCTGGTGTTTATCAAATGTTTTTACAGAAGTGCAATATGGGCTCTTGACCTTTGATAGGTATACCATCAATGTCTCATCCTCTCTCACTCCAATTTCTCATTAGGTACCTCAGGGATCTATTTTGGGTCTACTATTCTTTAACATATATTTTTTATTTTTTTTAAAAGCTCACATCTCACTGGCATTGCCCTATTCAAGGAGATTAACTTTACTGTTATTCCCCAAGTTGAATCCAACCGGAGTCTTTATAGACGTGTCAATCATTCTATCTTTTGATCCATATACTTATGATTTCCAAAACTGTCATAATTCTTTACATTCTCAGTACGCTGATGATATCGCAATTCTAATAAGACTGTAACATAGGTATCCTAAACACAAAAGTAAATAACATATTAGAAAATGTTGTAACATGGGTAGATGCAAACAGGCTTTCTCTTAACCTACAAAAAAGCACAATACCTAATAATGACAAATGTTAAAACTCCTACCAAGCTAAATATCATGGCAAGAGAGAGAAACCACATATACAAAACTATTAGATAAGAAACTTTCCTTCAAAAACCACATAAATAGTCTCATTAGCAAACTTGCATATGCTATTTTTGCATTCCTAAAGATAATAAAAACTTTATCGCAAAATATGTATTAAAAAAACCTATATCACAGCCTTGTTTACCCATACCTACTATATAATTTACAGTTGTGCAAGTGTATACCTGCTGCAACCCTTAATTACACTAAATAATAAAATAATTTGTATATTATCTGGATTACACAATTACTATGAATATACAAGTCCACTTTTCAGAAAATTATCCTTACTCAAACTACAAGATATGTTCGCTCTTACAATGACTACTCAAATTTTGAAAATCATAAATGGAATGTCAAATGAATTACTGACAATTTTAATAATGCATAATCAGAATGTAAGAAAACCAAATTTGCACAGCACAAACTCACGTATACTAAGTAAAAGTACACACTAACCAAATTTTGGAGAGCTATATTGTACAATAGGCATTGAAAAATGGAATGATATTCCAAAAAAGATAAAAGAATTAGCAACTTCTTACATTTTGTAAACATGTCAAAAATCGCTTGCTACCAAATACTAAAGAAGGTACCTGACCTAACCGCTTATTTCCCCACCAATTCAAAATCTCAAATTTTGTTATTACTATTTTTACAAATTTTTAGAATTATGATTCATATTATTATAAATGTTGTCATTATTATTTTTATTATTGAATTTATTATTGTTATTATTTTATTATTATCATTATTATTATTATTATTATTATCTTTATTGTAATAATTATTACTTACTTTACTTTATCTCCTGTGAAGTTCACAATTATTAGCTTAATTATTTCAGTATTATTATTATTATTTTTTTTTTTATCCTTATTTTTTAAAGAAATAAATTAGGTTAAGATTATGACTATAATTATGCATAATTTTAATGGGCTCAAAGGACTAATTCTCCCCAGAAACCCATTTGTTTTGAATCAATACATATAAAATACACAGTGTTTGTTTATGTGAATTTGTAACTAAAATAATAAAGAATATTATTATTATTTTATTATTTATTATTATTTATTATTACTGCTTTAGTTTTATTTAATTGTTTTTAATTTTGCTGCTGCTTGTTTATATAAGTTTCTTTTAAAAAAAAATTTCATTTGAATTAGCAAATTCATTTGTTGGTGAAATTGATGGAATTTCTAAGTTTAAATATAAAAAAAATTGTGTTTGTGCAATTGTGCAGGGTAATCCATAAAGTGCCAAGATGTCGATTTATGTATTTTGCAGATAATATAAGTTATCATACTTTTAATATAGATGTTTGATTTTAACTTAAAGGAACATAAAATTTGAACATTAACAGAATACATTGATTTCCCATTATTCTTTTAAAAATTTTAAATTATTTTAGATTCCAAAATTGAGTGAAAGGAGACTTGAATTGGCTAATCAGAGTCACAGGATTTTAGAAAGGAATGTAAATTTGTATTTTCAGAGATAATTGAAATTTTATGTATATTAATGATGTCACCTTTGAAAGAGAAGTTCCCTAGGTAGTAATAAGACATATTAAGAATTGCAATTGGAGTGCATGCCAAACTACTTCGATGGATAAAGTTAACTGTTACCTAAAGAATCTTAATATGGATACAATTGTGACTTTTAATTCGAGTAGGGAATGAAACAAATTACTAGTTTTAATATATATATATATATATATTATATATATATATATATATATATATATATATATATATATATATATATATATATATATATATATATATATATATATATATATATATATATATATATATATATATAAATTTAATTATTCCACTTTTCACCTTTCCCACTCTTGTGGGATGGTGCCTGTCACAATTCTCACAAGCACACCTACCCCCTACCTCTCATACTCCCTCACCACCGCTCTATTTCACCCTGTCTTCCGCAAATCTCCTACTCCCGTCTAACTCCTTTCTCCCAAAATTTCCCTCATCCCATCCATCTCTCTCCACTTTGGCTTTCCTCTCCCTCTTGCCCCCTCCACCTTGGATCTAACCACCATCCTATCCTTATTCGATTTACACACACGTCCAAACCATCTTAGTACAACATCCTTCGTTCTATCCACAACAACCCCCCTCCATACATTCCTATTCTTTCATTTCTAATCCTATCTACCCTTCTCAACCACAAATCAGTCTCAGTTCCTGCATCTCAAACATTCAAACTTTTCCTGACCTGAACTTTCATTATCCATGTTTCTCACGAAAGGCAAAAACATACACTTAAACATTTTTACTGTTATTTCCTTTGATATTCTCCCCTTCTTTCATACTTAAACCCCCTATCACTTTCATTCCCTTTACCACTCCATTCCTTATTTCCTTTTCCATCCCTTTACCTTTCACCAACATTTCAAGATATTTGAACTCTTCCACGTCCTCAAATTTCTCTCCCCCACTTTTATACCCCACCATTCCTCCCCTCACCTAATATATATATATATATATATATATATATATATATATATATATATATATATATATATATATATATATATATATATATATATATATATATATATATATATATATATATATATATATATATATATATATATATATATATATATATATAGCGTGCCATAAAAGTTGTTTATAATTGTAAATAAACTATTCTTAGTTTGTGAATTTGTTTGATTTGACACACTGATGTTTGACAAGGAGATCAAATTAAGCAGGTGTGGAGAGTGTTGATCTAACCTTGAACTATATGCATTAATTAATTCAGTAATTAAAATATAGAAACCAAATTACTGTATTAAATCGTTTATATTTATAAAATTGAAAGATTTATCTTTGTAATAATAATATCTAAAAGAATAACTATATTAAATCTTTGTAATGATTCATAATGCCTTATTCTTATATTGAAATTCCTTGAGAATAGACTATAAATATTTTTGAGCTTATAAAATTAAAATATGATATTTTAGATTAAAGTATCAGATGTATTTCTTATTGTAGTTTAAAGCGTGTATTTAATTCTTTATTATACATTCTGAAGTAATATTTAAATGATTCTAACTTTTTTTTTTTTTCTATGTAAATACAGTTAGTGTATTTTAAATTTACATTTTTTTTTTCTGTTCGGGAAATCCATTTTATATATATATATATATATATATATATATATATATATATATATATATATATATATATATATATATATATATATATATATATATATATATATATATATATATATATATATATATATATATATATATATATATATATATATATATATGACATCATCATTGATTTGGGGATTGATGATATATATATATATATGACATCATCATTGATTTGGGGATTGATGCAAATTTGTGGATGGGTGAGCTTCATTTTCTCTTTTTTCCATTTAAAATGTACAATTTGTAATGGGATTTTGTGTTCCATGTTTTTTTTTTTGTGGTTTCCTAGGAACTGTTTCAAAAAGATTGAACTATTTCCACAAACCAATTCATTTCTATGCCAAAACCGCCCATTCGACAACAGATATGTTGAGTGTTGCAACACAAACTTCTGCAATGCCAACGTATCTCGACCATATTTTTCTGTTCAAGGTAGGTATTTTATGTAAATTGTAAATTAAATCTCCAGTTTTATTCCACTTTCATATATATATATATATATATATTATATATATATATATATATATATATATATATATATATATATATATATATATATATATATATATATATATATATATATATATATATATATATATATATATATATTGTTGAAAAATCATGGTTTATGAAGTAAGTAACTCATGGTTATGACTCAGAAACTTTTTAGGAATGTTTCAGTGTTTGCTTTTGTATGACAAGCTTTGGTTGCTTTTTCATGGTTGTTGGAACTAAACAGTTGTGTTTCCAATTTTTAAATAAGAATGTCTTTTTGTGTCGAATGCAATATATTGCTTATGTAATCTATCATGCTCACATTAACATTGTTACCCTTTAGTTGATCAGATTTATATTTATTCATTTAGAATAAGTATGATTATTCTTTCCTTCATACTTTTATTGAATTAGGTTAACATTCAGTGCCAAATTAATATTTATTTTAGTTACTCTTATTAAATTGTCTTATAATAGGCTTCTCTTTAGGGGATAGGACTGAATGACTTTATATCATTAATCACAGCTGTGCGAAGAAGACAGATCCTCTCTACTTTGCTTTTGATTGTAGTTTTAATAAATGCAGTCCTACATTTATGATGGTAGGAACATCTGATACTGAAAAGATTGCTAAGTTCTGTTGTGCTCATAACTTCTGCAACTCACCATGCAACGATAGTAGTAAATCAACTGAACAACACCAGGAAATAAATACTGGTATTATTGATAGAAAAATTATTTCAAAAGGAAAAAAAAATAATAATTTCTTAACTTTTAAAATGGCTTTTCTTAATGGGCTTTTGGAACTTTTAATAGATATTTGTTAATGGTTTTTGCTGTTGTATTTAACTTCATAGTTTTATTAGATTATCTTGCCTTTATTGTTATACAGTGGTGTACTGTATGTTCCAATTCTCAAATGTTTTATGTATGTCATATATAGTTGTAATTCACTCTGGGTTTTGTAAATCATTCATAAGTATCTATGTTTGCTAGATTTATTGTAACCTGAATATATATATATATATATATATATATATATATATATATATATATATATATATATATATATATATATATATATATATATATATATATATATATATATATATATATATATATAATAATTTTAGTTTATTCTTATTAAAAGTGGAAGTAAAGCTGCTAGTTAATTAGACATTACTAATAATTGAAATACTAAAAGTCAAAACTGGGGGTGAAAAAATAGCACATTTTATTGTCTTCTATTCTAGATCCTAGAAACTTTATTACATAATATAAAAATATTTAAATTAAAGGTAGAGAATACAAAAGACTAGAGAGTATTCAGATACTAATGGTGCAGAAAATGTTTAAAAACAAATAAATGCAAATTATGGGAGATGTTTAGTTTGGGATAAGATGGTTAACCAGAACTTGAATAAGTGCTTGAAGACTGGTACTTATAGTTTTCTTCAAAATATTAAGCATGGGGCTAAAGATTATAGAAAGAGTTTCCATTATCTAAATGACAGTATAAGGTGAGTAAATTATTTATCGAAGGGTTTGGAGGAAGGCCTTCAGTGAAAATTAATAGTAAAAATTCCTAAATTTCACTCGCTTCTAAAAGAGCTATGTGGGTTTATATCTTATTACTTTAAAGTCTGTTCAAACCTTTAAAACTTGCTGCTCGTATTTTTCTGCAAAACAAAAAGTTTGAGAAAACTAAATGAAAAGTTTGCTAGAGACAGATGACATTTTTATATTTGGTAAATATATTAGCAAAATTAAGGTGGAAAAAGGCAACATAAAGTGAGAATAAAAAGAAAAGAGATGAAGTTTACAGAAGTTTGTTTGAGATTAGTTATGTACATTTTAAAGTATAATATAGGCAAATTTGTAGGGAATGAAAAGGTTGGGTAAAATAAGCAGTTACAAAACTTTTATGAGAGAAGCTGAATGAGTGAACCTTTTGTTTCATGATAATATTTGTTTCCAAATTTGTAAGAGAAGTATCAATCCAATGCAAAAGAATTTGAATGAAAATAAGTTCCTATACTAGTTAGTGGCAATATATTTTAGGAATTTTTGTGGATAATGTTGATGATGAGTAGATTATATATATATATATATATATATATATATATATATATATATATATATATATATATATATATATATATATATATATATATATATATATATATATATATATATATATATATATATATATATATATATATATACCACTGGAGAAAAATAAAACTTTCTTTTCATTTTCTAATTTTTATGTCATCTTTTGCCAAGAACAACCTTTTTTAAATACAGATGTATAAACCTTTTAAAAATTGGTATACAGGGAAATTGACAAATAACTAAAAATCCAGCATAAATTCTTTTGCTTTTAAAAATTGGAAAATGAACAGGTTTTTCTCTTGTAAATATATATATATATATATATATATATATATATATATATATATATATATATATATATATATATATATATATATATATATATATATATATATATATATATATATATATATATATATATATATATATATATATATATATATATATATATATATATATATATATATATATATATATATATATATATATATATATATATATATATATATATATATATATATATATATATCAAAGAGTTTATTATAGAAACTGCTTTAAAATTGTAGATAATGCTATAAATTAGTTGTAACTTATTTGGTGTCTTAATGTTTATTTAATTGCTGGGATAGTCTTTAAAACTTTTTGTTTAATTTGAATGAAAAGAGAACAGTTGAAAATATACCTACGTGCATTTTTTAAACGGAACTAAATAAAGTTTATTACTTTTATTTTAAAGTAGTGATTGTTAGATATCAGCAACTTCCATTCCTTATTGATATTTTCTGTGGCACGTATGTCGTTGTAATATAAGCATAAATAACTTATTTTGGGTTCTTTTTCTACTATATATATATATATATATATATATATATATATATATATATATATATATATATATATATATATATATATATATATATATATATATATATATATATATATATATAATATATATATATATATATATATATATATATATATATATATATATAACGATTTTTAGTGAAAAATAAATATCTTTTGAGGACTGCAACTCAAAAAGTTTGCATAAGTCTCTTATAACAGATCTGATTTCTTAGTTTAAGAAAACCATTGCTGCTTGAATTATTTTATTAGTAATACCTTGTACTAATTTTTTTTAATATTTAATTTTAATAGTTGGAATTGTAAGTGGTGCTGATTAAAAGTTGGTAATTCTCTGTTTTAATTTTTTTATTTATAAATATTTATTTTGTCTTCTAGTTTTCGAAGTCTTATAATATTATATATATATATATATATATATATATATATATATATATATATATATATATATATATATATATATATATATATATATATATATATATATATATATATATATATATATATATATATATATATATATAATTGGTGGTTGGTTTGGCTCTTATTTTAAAATCATTGATTGAAACAAATAGGAGTGTAACTATATACTGGTGTATTGTTTTGTGTACTACCCATTATAATTATAGTTACCAGGGCTAATTTGTGGTATGTAGTTAAAATCAGATCATTTAATTGAAGATTGAATTAACAGTAATTCATATTCATTAAAATTAGTCACACTTTATTGATTCAGTAGATTTAAAATAAGAGTTAAAATTTCCACCAATTACAAATGTTCTTGCAATGTTGTAAATAAGATTGTTGTATGTGTTCTTTTAATACTACAACGTTTGTAACTTATTAACTTTTTTTTAGTTTGCTTCAATATGATGATGATTTTTTATTTTTTTTTAATAGTTCAGTAATAGATAAAGTTCGAGAAATTTATATTGTTTTCTAATGTTATTAATTTTTATTTTTCATAGCACCAGTTAAATCAACAGAGCCGAACTGGCCGATGATTCTTGTTATTGCTTCTCTTTTTGCTTTCGGAATTATTGTCAGTGCTCTCATATGTTGGCATCGAAAGAAGGTAAAGTTTTACAAGATTTTATCTGTTTTTTTTTTTTTTTTTTTTTTTTTTTTTTTTTGTAACCTCTTAAGTAGTATATTTTACCATTTAAGTTTATTGTACATATCACGTGGCATTTGCAGTAATATTTTAGGGATATTAATGGGATATTAAATCATTATCGTAATGTTTAATTTATACATTGCAATGTAGAATACTATCTTAAATTTATTAATTTAAAAAGCATTGTATTGAAATTTATTTTGTTAAAGACTAGGGATTGTCCATGTAGTAAATTTCCGGATACCGGATATCCAGGTAATATTGCTGGATATTAATTTAAATTTCCATTAATTTGCTAATTTTAAATAGTATATATATATATATATATATATATATATATATATATATATATATATATATATATATATATATATATATATATATATATATATATATATATATATATATATATATATATATATATATATATATATATATATATATATATACTCCGTGAGTGTATTCTACTCATTAATGTATGACTAAAAAACCTATAAGTTGTAATCAGATTTTCATATGTTGTCGAATTACAGCATTCCAAAGGTTTAAGTATGATGAAGTTCATGTATTTTACAAGAAAATTTCAAAGATGCCATCATGGACCTATATACATTTTCTCTCTCGTCTGCTGATAGCATTGGTTGCTCTCATTTTTCTTTTATATGTGCTGCAACATTCAAAATATGGCGAATTATTGCACCTAGATTGTCCACCTTTTTTTTGTATACCTCACTCTTCAACCAGCCCCATAAATAAAAATCCAATGTTATGAGCTCTGGAGACCTTGCAGACAACTAGTAGTAGTACCATCTTGACCAATCCATTGTTCTGGAAAAGTTCCATTTAAATAATTGACTTGGCGAGCAAAATGTGAAAGAGCTTTATGTTTAAAGGAACATCTAATAGACCTTGAACTCATTTTGCAAAAATTCCAAATAACTTTTTCCTTTTACTCGATTATATACTGATAGGACCAATTACATCGCTGTCGAAAATCCCACACCACACATTTATTTAAAAAATGATGCTGAAAAATTATTTTGACTTTCGTGGGAATTATCGTCAGACCATCGATGAGAGTTGCTGCATTTTCAATGCGTTTACAGGTGAAAATTGCTTCATCAGTGATGAATATGTATAGAACCAAATGACGATTAGGGATTTTCCATCGACAAAATTGTATGCGTCTAGCATGCATAGTTTCCTGGTTGTAGATGCTGTACACACTGCAGGTGGTATGTAAATAAGGCATGTTTGTGTAGTGTGCGGATCACCCATGTGTGGAGTTATTTCAAGTTGGAGCTGCAGTTCTTTGTGAGCTAGTTGTAGGACTCTTCCACTAAATCCAGAATTCTTTGTACTTCATTTACATCTTCTCTACAACACATTCAGATGTTATATGCACACTGGGAAGTCTACCAGTCTCACACAATGCGTTGAAAATTTTGATATGTGTTTATCCAGAATTATACAAATCAGAAAATACTGATGATACTCTTAAACAAACATCATTTATGCATATTTCATATTTGAATATATGTGTGGCATTGTTTATCACAGTTATCATGTCACTTTATTAGTTATCATGCAAAATAATTTACAAAAATTCATTTCGAAGTTCGTAGTTATGTGAACTATTTAATAAATTTTCGAATATATAGCTACATTAATTTAACATAAATAACCAATGGTAGTTATATAGTGTAGAAAAAGATAGAACATATTGTATATTTTCATAATTTGAAAAGTTAGATTTTTGTAATTAAGAATTTTATTTTTTATTTTATTTTTACCCATCCGTAATAAAAACCATTCCTTTAGGAAAGGGGAAGATTTAGGGTTTATTGTAAGTAATGTTAAGTTAGTATCAAATATTTATATTTGTTTGGTTTTCACTTTATAAATTCTTTTTAATTGAAATCAAGATTAAAAACTTATTGTTTTAAAATTTCTGTACATACAGTTTTTTTTTTAACCTTATTTCTTGTTTTTACTTTTATTATTTGTTTCAGAAGCCAGACTTAATGGGCGGCAGACATTTTCAAGATGTAGAATCTGTTTTAGACAAATCAGAAGTTCCCCTCATGGGTGCTCATACTCCCATAAAGGCTATGGTAGATCTAACGTCTTCAGGATCTGGTTCAGGTATTCTTATTATCAAAACCTTAATTGAATTGAGTTTCTTTTACTTTTTTTTATCATTTGCATGAAAATGAAAAAAGTAAATTATTTATGATATTTAATTTTACCATGACACGTTCTATCAAATTTCAGTATTCTTATATATGGCTTTTCATTTAATTATTGTAATCATTAGATTATACGTTATTGTTGCTATGAATTTTTTTTTTTTTTAACCTCATCAATGATTTCAGACAGTTTTGCAAATGTTACGAGTCTGTTGGTGATAATTTTTTTTCTTTCCTTTTTTTTTTTTTTTAATATAATAGGCCTTCCCCTCCTTGTACAGCGAAGTATAGCAAGACAAATTCAACTTATTGACGTTATTGGAAAAGGAAGGTTCGGAGAAGTTTGGAGAGGAAGATGGAGGGGAGAATTTGTGGCTGTAAAAATATTTTCATCAAGGTAAAAAAAAAAATTTTTTTTTAAAATTAGAATTTACTCATTTATTGACAGTGAATTACTTTATAGTACAAAATTAGTTGTTTTTATATTAATTATTATTTTAAAAAGAACTTATTTGAAAAGTTAATTTGAGTTAGAGAAAAGCATCATTTTGCGTCTATATTAGAATTTTATGAATACAAATCTCAGCACAAGACTTGGAGTCCTATTTAAACTTACCCCTAGTAATAATAATAAATTATATATATATATATACAAAAATTTGCAATTTCGAAAACTTGTTGCACTGATAATAGTTAAAAGGAGGGGGTGGGGATAGGGCGTATTGGTATTTGGTATTCGAAACCCAACCTTCATCATTCCAACATGGCTTGATCGGGTGCATGCCATGTTTTTCACTAAAAACTGTTAAGTGATCAACGCCCTAAGGGCCTTTCAAAGATATTTTAGTATTCCAGTGAACCAAAACTTTTTAGATCGGAAAATCCTCCTCCAGTGGGTTGAGAATTTTAGAACAACAGGCTCAACTTCAATAAGAAAATCACTTGTCTACCTAGGAGCGTTCGTACGTAATATTAAATTTTACACACAGACCTTCACTTCCATCCGTTTAAAATGGTTGTGCAAGGATGCAACGAGACATACTGATTAGACTGCAAGAGCTATGCAAGAATATTCTGCAACATGTTCAGGAATATGCTCTATTACTACTATTGTGCTGTGACGAAGGCCATTTTCACTTGAGTGGCTGTGTAAGCATACAAGCAAAAATTTCGCTACTGGTCTGAAGACAACCCTCGCATGTTATACGAAGACCGTTGCGTTCCGAGCGAGTGACTGTTTAGAGAGTTGTTGTTGATGTTGGCATCATGGGTCCTTATTTATTTCCTAAAAGAGGATGGTGTTTTTGTTGCTGTAACCTCTATCCATTACATCTATATGCTCGAAAACTTTTTTAGGAAACAACTCGAGCATATTGAGCTTAAAGAACACAGTGTGCGATTTCAGCAAGATGGAGCTTCAGCATATACAACTCAAAGATCTTTTAAATTTTAAAGTTTCCAGATAGCTGGTACCTCGTTGTGTGCTTATAGAGAGAATTTCTGTTGATCACGTGGGTGGG
The DNA here is from genome assembly GCA_009176605.1 of Armadillidium nasatum. Lineage (NCBI taxonomy): Eukaryota > Metazoa > Arthropoda > Malacostraca > Isopoda > Armadillidiidae > Armadillidium > Armadillidium nasatum. The sequence continues at coordinate 26,265 of SEYY01020943.1, forward strand.
AGACACTTCAATATATATATATATATATATATATATATATATATATATATATATATATATATATATATATATATATATATATATATATATATATATATATATATATATATATATATATTCCACAGAGATGAAAGGTCTTGGTTCAGAGAAGTAGAAATTTACCAAACTGTAATGTTAAGGCATGACAATATATTGGGTTTTATTGCTGCTGATAATAAAGGTTTTTTAAAAATATTTTTCATTGTGCAATATATTTTATTATTGAATAACATTAAGTAAAAATGCTTGTTAAATTGTTAAAAATTACTATTTAAGCAACATTGCTTCATGCCCCAAAAAAATTTATTTATTTATTTTTTTTTATCTCAGATAATGGTACATGGACGCAGTTGTGGTTGGTAGTTGATTATCATGAAAATGGCTCCCTATATGATTATTTGGTTAGATTTACTGTCGATATCCCTGGTATGATTAAAATGGCACTCACAATTTCAACTGGCTTAGCACATTTACACATAGAAATTCTGGGTACACAAGGTAAGAATGTTTATAGTTTTTCTTCTGATTTATCATTACTTTAATACATATCCCATAGGCATTCTTAAGTCATTTTGAAAAATAGAACTTTTTAAATACACCAATCTTTTCTTTGTGACTAAGGATATTACTTTTTCTCTGAAAACGTAAGTCTGTTGGATTTCCTCTTTACCCATGGTTAATAATTCAACTTGGTTGGAAAAGAAAGAGAGACTACTTTGTATGAGTGAACATTTGACCAAAGAATTTACAGTTTAATTAACATTTAATAATAATTTTCGTTGTCCCTACGGTATCTTCAAATCTAGAAGTTATTCTAATATTTTTATCCATATCTCATACTCTGAAAATAATATGGAATCAAATTAAAAATTTACTATAAGTCTTGTATCAATATCATTATAAAATTTTACTGTGACTCGATGAGTCAATAAAATTCACAACCAAGAGTATCTTAAACCTTACCTGTTTTTTATTAAGAAAAAATAAGTGTGTGGACAATTAGGATTTTATATTGTAGACTTCAGAAACGAGTGAAATGTTGAGTATAATTGTTTTATTATGGGACCCCATAGGAGGAGATAAACGACCATTTCTTGATTGTTTACAAAGATTAAATATAAACCTTCAATCTTGTATACTTTTCTTATCTTTTCTCTTCCTTTCTCATCTCTTTGTTCTGTTTTTTTTTTTCTTTCCTGTACTTTCAACTGTAGTAGATTTTTCTCTCCCAAATTCAGTTCCACTCTTCTTTGTAAACTAAATATTCTTGCAGATTAACTCTTCTTTTTATACTAAGTCGTCTTGCAAATTAACTCTTCTTTAGATAATAAACGATCTTACCTCTTTTCTATTCTGTTTTCTCTCAGTTCTTTTTCTTTTGTGTACTTCTTTTTTTTTATTCCGAATCCACCCCTTCTGGATACTTCTTCACTTCCCCTGAATCCGCCATCCACTGAATCCTCCTTTCCACATTCATGTCTATTTCCGTGTCCGCCTCCAAAGATTCTTTTCCATTTCCTTCTTTTCACCGAACAATCGGCCACCACAGACTCGGACTACCCACAGCCGCCTTTAGATTGACAGCCCTAGAGTCCATCACTGCCGATCATTCACTCAAATTCGGCTACCACATACTCGACTCACCCACCTCTAGATTGACTGATGTAGAGCCCTTTAACGCCGATTGAATCTTTTTCTTCCACATCCACCACCGCAGAATCCACTTATATCTGAAGTTCTCTTCTGTCCTAATCTCCTTTCCTTATTGTTGAGAATCATTATTTTATTCTCTTGTAACTCTTATACTTATTACTCTTCTTTCTTCATTATCTTCTTACTTTCGTCTGTCCTTTAACCTTGCGTATATATTTTTCTTGCTCCTAGTTACCTAAGAGCCCCTTTTTCAAGCAACTATACTAATGCTGCCACTGAAATGTTGAGTAAAGATTTTTCTGTTATGGGGCTTCATAGGAAGAGATAAACGACGATTTCTTGATAAAGTATTTACAAAGATTATTTTAAATATAATCCAAAAATTTCAATGGGGGAAAGCAGGAGGATTTAACAAAATGAAAAACTTAATCAAAGTATACCATAGAAGAGTGGAGAGACAGGAAATTTTAATAATGTAGGATTTAATTTTTTATTTTTTTATTTTTTTTTTCTTTCTAGGAAAACCTGGGATTGCTCATAGAGATCTAAAAAGTAAAAATATTCTTGTAAAGAAAAATGGTACATGCGCCATTGCTGATTTAGGCTTGGCCGTTAGATATGATGCTACAAGAGATTGTGTAGATATTGCACCAAACAACAAAGTGGGAACAAAACGCTACTTAGCCCCTGAGGTAATATATATATATATATATATATATATATATATATATATATATATATATATATATATATATATATATATATATATATATATATATATATATATATATATATATATATATATATATATATATATATATATACTCACATATACTCCTGTAGGTGCGAGCACCTATCAGCAGGATCTTACGAGGAAGATCCTAGAGTTTCTTGGGCCCTACGGCGGTTACCGCTGGCTGGGCCAGGCCTATATATATATATATATATATATATATATATATATATATATATATATATATATATATATATATATATATATATATATATATATATATATATATATATATATATATAATATATATATATATATATATATATATATATCCACAATGATAATGAAATAAAACTTGTCAATTGTATTTGTGTATATTAACGTATTCTCAAGGCGGAAATAAAAAAAAAAAAAAAAATTAGTATAATAAAAAAACAAATCATGAGTTTTTAGCTAGCTTTTATCTTATACTAGTTTTGAATTTTAATATTTCTGCCTTGAGAATATTTTAGAAAACGTGAAAGTACTTCGCAACTATTAATTCATTTTCCTAGTGGATAAAATCAAAAAATATTTTTCTTGTATATATATATATATATATATATATATATATATATATATATATATATATATATATATATATATATATATATATATATATATATATATATATATATATATATATATATATATATAACCAAACATATACACACGCAACTAACGCATTCCTACATGATCAACAGACCACCAAACAACATCCTAAACGAACCCCCTCCCGAAATAAACCACGACTTCAGCAACCTCCCAAGACACTCACAAATCTCATTAGCAAGATTGAGATGTGGGCACCACCCAAACTTACAACAATACAAACATAAATTCAACTTAAGCCAGACAACATCTCCCACCTGTACAAGATGCGGAGCGGCCCGGAGACCGCGAAACACCTTCTATTACACTGTCCTTCCAACTCTCGCCCCAGAATCTACTGGGGCATCACTACTTTGAAAGACCTCTGGACGAGCCGACTGCGGCGGGCGGCTTCATTAGCGAAGTGTGGCCATCACAACGTGGGGTGGTCAGGGGGTGAGAAGGTAAAAAAAAAAAAAGGTATATATATATATATATATTATTTATTTTTTTGAGCTCTCCAAAGCAGTGGTTGAGCATTCCCTTACCACACGAGAGACCCGGGTTCGAAGCCGAATTGGAGTAGAGAAATTTGGCCAGTTTTCTCTTGCGCTTAGCTCCGCCCACTTGTGTAATAAATACAGCAGCGGGTGCTTGCTACTGGTGGAATCAAGATCGTCATTAGCGATAGGCCTGGTCAGCCAGCAGAAGTTTGTTGTCGGCCCGTGAAACTCTTGGTTCATCCTCGAATGAACCAACTGACAGGGCTAATAACCGTTCCTGGGGGCATTTTTTTTTCACCTCTAGTGAAATATATATATATATATATATATATATATATATATATATATATATATATATATATATATATATATATATATATATATATATATATATATATATATATATATATAACTGATAATTTCTGTAGAAGGTAGCTGCACCTAGACTGAAGTTTGTCACAATTTTATTATTATTATTATCATTATCATTATTATTATTATCCAAGTAGGAATAAGTTACGATCTCGCAGAAACGCGACTTTTATTCCTACTCAGATAATAATAATAATAATAATAATAATAATAATAATAATAATAATAATAATAATAATAATAATAATAATTATGAAATTGTGACAAGCTTCAGTCAAAGTGCAGCTATTTTCAAAAGAAATTATCAGTTTTCTTTCATGTAAGATTTTGTATCTTTCATTTTTTACCGATACTTTAAAAATTTTAAATACCGAATCAAGAATAACACAAAATTTACCGATAATAGCAGATACCGATACTTTACTCTGGTGGACAAAGGTCAAGCCCTACCAATGTCCATCAGAGTTGGGGAAATGCTTTAAACCTGGTCAGGTTACATGTCGAAATGTCTCGATACAAGGCATTTGAAAGTATGCAAGTTAAATGAAGTGGAAAAAATAGATAAAAGTAGTGTGTTTCAGACTTTACCAGTAGAATACGTGAAAGATGGAGCATAACGGTTAAGTCGGGTCTAGAGAGTTGGGCAGAGAAAGAATGAGACTGTAAAGAAAGGCGTGTCGCTCGTGCTCTTCTCAATATAGGAGGTTTATGATGGGAGAGTTCTGAAGAGCAGTGTCGGTTCTAATAGCGGTAGTATAAAGAGAGTGACGCAACGATTCGACGGGTAGAAAAAGACTGCTGAGGATTAGTGAAAGCGAAGGTGTTGATAAAAGTTGAAAAACCCCAGACTACACCTTTTCAATTAGAGCTGTATGAGGGAATCACCCCATATGTGTGTCGAACTCCATACAGCGGCAAACAACAACCCTATAAAGGGCAAGCAACTGGGGTGGCGTGAAAAAATTCTGAAGGCTCCTCAGAACACAACCTCCTAGAAGCTTGTTTATAAAAAAGCAATATGATCTTTCCAAGAAAGATTATGAGAAAAAGATACACCGAGAATATTAAGGAGAGATGGAGGATTGTGTAGTTTGTGAGGCAATTAAAATGACCATGTTTTTTTTTCTGTCCCAATATGATAATAGGATATATATATATATTATATATATATATATATATATATATATATATATATATATATATATATATATATATATATATATATATATATATATATATATATATATATATATATATATATAGTGTGTGTGTGTGTGTGCGTGTATGCCCATCCGCCCATGCACCCTCGTCCCCATCACAGATAATAAAAATTGATGCTTTCAAGGAAAAAAAATGTGGTTCTACAAAATTTTCTACCTTTGCTATAATAATTAAAATGTGATAAAATATTTTTGAGAGGTAAAAAATATTTTACCTTCAGAATTAACAAATTTAATGGGAGAAAGAGTGAACATCCAAGAATTTCTCTTTTTTTCTTTATTCATGGCACCACCTTATTAATTTTGAAATTGGGAAGTTTTAATTTTATATCAAATTTCATTCCATATTTATGATCGCTCAATTGCAAAAAAAAAAAAAAAAAAAAAAAAAAAAAAAAAAAAAAAAAAAAAAAAAAAAATTTTTTTAAATTTATAATATTATATATATATATATATTATATATATATATATATATATATATATATATATAATATATATATATATATATATATATATATATATATATATATATATATATTATAATTATTATATTTATTTATTTATTTATTTATTTATTTTTAGTGCCTAGATGAAACCATGAATATTAATTACTTTGACTCTTACAAGAGAGCAGACATATATGCTCTAGGGTTAGTGTATTGGGAAATAGCTAGAAGATGTAATACAGGTAAATATAATTTTTATTTAAAGCTACTTTCAATATATATATATATATATATATATATATATATATATATATATATATATATATATATATATATATATATATATATATATATATATATATATATATATATATATATATATATATATATATATATATATATATATATACCACTGCTTTAGATGACTATGTTTGTAGTCTGTGAAAACATAAAATACCATCTGCTTTGTTTCAGAGATTTTTAGTGTAGCATTCTTATGCTTAAGTAAAAATACTCAATTCAGATTAAAATGTCCTTTCTGAGTTTTTAAATTGATTATTCTTCTCCCAGTAATGTTGGATTATTATTTTTCAGTAACATTAGAAATGAATTAAAAATAATACTTCTCCTTTTGTCTCAACATTTTTTTAAAATTGTATTTTTAATGCTAAAAATTGTATTTTAAAACTGCACATTTACGAAGTACATTAATTAATATAGGCCCCATTAGTTTTTAAATGCACAGGAGTAATATAAATATAAACCAGTAAACCATTGAAAACATTTTCTAGGATCAGGTTGCGAAGACTTTCAACTTCCTTACTATGATGTCGTTCCAACTGATCCCACTATTGAGGAAATGAAGAAAGTGGTAGTAACAGATCGCCAGAGACCAACTATACCAAATAAGTGGCATGCTGTCGAAGTAAGTTAATCGTTCCTCTTTGTTTTACATATATATTCATATTTTTCTGTTACAAAGAATATATATATATATATATATATATATATATATATATATATATATATATATATATATATATATATATATATAATATATATATATATATATATATATATATATATTAGAGATGTACCGATACCAGTAAAGAGGCCGATACCGATACTCTATTTTTTTAAGGGGCCGATACCGATACTCTAATTATAAAGAAATACACAGTAATAAGATAGAACATTTGTGTACTGTGTATTTGTGTGTATATATATATATATATATATATATATATATATATATATATATATATATATATAATATATATATATATATATATATATATATATATATATATATATATATATATATTATATATATATATTTTTTTTTTTTTTTTTTACCTTCTCACCCCCTGACCACCCCATGTTGAGGCGGCCACACTTCGCTAATGAAGCTTCCTGCCGCAGTCGGTCTCGTCCAGAGATCCTTCAAAGAAGTGATGCCCCAGAAGAGTTTGGGGCGAGAGTTGGAAGGACAGCGTAATAGAAAGTGTTTCACGGTCTCCGGGGCCATTCCGCATCTAGTACAGGTGGGAGATGCTGCCTGGTTTATTTTGAATTTGTGTTTGTAATGTTGTAAGGTTTGGGTGGTGCCCGCATCTCAATCTTGCAAGTGAGGTTTGTAAGTGTCTTGGGAGGTTGTTGAAGTCGGGGTTTATTTCGGGGGGGGGTCTGTTAAGGATGTTGTTTGGAGGTCTGTTGATCATGTATGAATGTGTTAGTTGAGTGTGTATATGTTTGGTTGTTGTGGTATTGGGGGGAGGAGGGGGATGTGATTTAGGATCTGTTTGTAAAAGGCGCCGGTGGACGATGGAGGCTGTGTTAGTCTTTGTGGGGTAGGTTGGAGGAGAGTATTGTGACATGGGTGTGTGGGTAGGCGTGTTTTTGCGTAAAATTGGGTGCCTATCATTTCGAGGTGATTCCTTATGGGTAGTATTTGGTTTCGTTGTGTAGGTGTTGTTGAGGGGTTGTGGGTGTGCAGCCGGTGATGGTGCGGAAGGGCTTTATTTTGCGTTATTTGGAGCGTCGTTAAGTTTTTGTCGGAGAGTAGAGGGTGCCAGACAGGGGAGGCGTAGTTAATGGTGGGGCGTATAAATTGTTTGTAGATTGCATTGAGGTTTGTATGTTGTTGTTTATGTCTGTGTTGGCAACTGTTTTGAGGATGTTGAGTTTTCTGTTTGCGGCTGAGGTGGTATTTTGAATGTGCTTGGAGAACGTGAGGCGAGTGTCAAATGTTAGGCCAAGGATCTTAGGGGTTTTGTTGAAGGGGTATGGGGGTGTTGTTTAGTAGGACTTGTGGGTGGGTGTTGGATATGTGTTTGTCTGTTGTTATGAGGGTTATGGAGGATTTGTTTGGGGATGCTGTCATCCTGTTTTCGACTAGCCAAGTTTGGAGTTGAGTTAGGTAGTCTTGAGTGAGTGATGTTGCGGTGGTGAGGTCTTTGTGAGTGGTGGCTATAGTTATGTCGTCGGCGTATGAGGTGATGTGGGTGAAAGTTGTTTGTGGTTGTGGGAGGTCTGCTGTGTAAAGGTTAAATAGAGTGGGGGAGAGTATGGCTCCTTGGGGAACTCCGTTCTTTATGTTGATGGTACGTGATTTATGGCCGTTTTGTTGTATTTGGGCGGTTCTTCCTGATAGGATAAGATTATGTCTCGGGACAGTATCGAAGGCTTTGTTTATGTCAATTGCTATTAATATAGTTTTGTGATATGGCTTATGGTTTAGTCCGTTTAATATAGGTTGGATGATGTTGGTAAGTGCAGTGGTGGTGGAGTGGTTGGGTTTGAACCCGTGTTGGAAGTTTTGTTGTGGGATGAATATATATAGATATATATATATATATATATATATATATATATATATATATATATATATATATATATATATATATATATATATATATATATATATATATATATTATATATATATATATATATATATATATATATATATATATATATATATATATATATATATATCTCCTCCGCTGGGCAAAGGCCAGAGGCCTACCAAATACATAATATATATATATATATATATATATATATAATATATATATATATATATATATATATATATATATATATATATATATATATATTATTATATATATATATATATATA
>SEYY01020943.1:40000-42500 GCA_009176605.1 Armadillidium nasatum
GCTCATTCATTGATTGTAGATGGATAAAATTTGTTTAAATGGAAAATAAAATTATAAATTTGCCAATGTATAAAGTTTGTTGTTAGTTTATTCGTGAACTTTATAAGTGCATATATAAATTAAGAAATACTTACATGATGAAATGAAATATAAACCAAGTTGTTTTTATAGACCAGAACTAGAGTAAGTGCTGAAAACTTGAAGTAGTAATGATAAAGAGCCATATATAGTGATTGTCATGTTTATAGAATATGATCGCAAATAGAGGTGGAATTTTGAGTTTCATCGCGTTTCTGAAGAAGGAAAAAAGTATGGCAACACCATTTAACACATTTCTTGGATTTTAATACTGAAGAGAGTAAGCTATTTAATTGTAGTATGAAAATTAATAGACTATTAAGAAAAATAAATGTCATAAAAAGATAAGGATTTAAAATATGCTTAAGATGATTGGTTAAATCACAAAAATTATGAAACCTTCTAAAAGGTCACAATATATTAAAATTCATATAAGATCATTAGAGGAACTGGAATATCGCATTACTGAGTAAATAGTCTTCAATTCTAGATTGAATTTTAACAAAATGTTAAGACGTATCATGCTAATTAATAATAGCTCATAAACGAAAAAGCAAATGCATGGAAGAACTCTGAATGAATTCTGATACTACTTTAAAAAAAAAAAAAAAAAAAAAAAAAATAAAAAATAAAGAATCGGCAAAAGAAAAAGTAAAGAAGTAACCTTTCGTTTGAGTGATAAACACATTGGGTTTTATTTCGAGATTGAATGATTGATGATTCTAGAACAGAGAGGTGTATGTCTGATGTTCCTAGAACAGAGAGGTATGAGAGATAAGAAATTAATTAGTAACTTGTGATTTCTAGTAAATGAGATGGCCTAGTTTGACCTTTTACTCTTGGACAAAAACTAATGTTTTAAGACGATGCCCATGTAGGAAAAAAAGGAAGGCAGTGTTGAATTAGCATAACATTCAGCTGAATAGAATATGTATATCCAGTAGGGTTATAGTGTTATATATATATATATATATATATATATATATATATATATATATATATATATATATATATATATATATATATATATATATATATATATATATATATATATATATATATATATATATATATATTGGTTGTATATACCGGATGTCATATTCAAGCCGAATATTTGGAATGGTTGTGATAGTGTATATATGAAAATGAGGGGTAAATAGTGAATTATTATTATAATTATTATTATTATTATTATTATTATTATTATTATTATTATTATTTTTAAAGAAATCGATCCCATCCATCATTTCAATTATAACTAAATATATTTATAAAAAACGAATATGAAATAATTAAAATTGGTCGTAATGATAAATTGTTTAATCGTAATATATATATATATATATATATATATATATATATATATATATATATATATATATATATATATATATATATATATATATATATATATATATATATATATATATATATATATATATATATATATATATATATATATATAGTTAGGAAACTTTTAATTAGTCTCAAATTTTATGCTTTATAAACATGACTGCAGAGCCATAAATTTTCACACTTATAATTATGGGGAGGGATATATATATATATATATATATATATATATATATATATATATATATATATATATATATATATATATATATATATATATATATATATATATATATATATATATATATATATATATATATATATATATATATATATATATATATATATATTATATTTTTTCTCGTTCTTCCCCTCCACCCCTCTCCCCATTTTTTTTTCATCACCCCTTAGAGGCGGCTCTGCAGCCCTGATATATATAAGTATAAGTGAATGAAATCATGCAATAATTTTTAAGTAATGTGTGCTTATTTATTCTTTTTAATAATGTAGAAGTTTGAAGTATTTTTGTGGAATTAGAAATTAAAAAGAAAGTTATGTATAAAATACTGGTTATTCTCTTCTCTTTGAGGCTGTGAAAAGTTCATAAGTTAAAAGTATGGTTGTAGCAAGTCGAAGAAAATATATATATATATATATATATATATATATATATATATATATATATATATATATATATATATATATATATATATATATATATATATATATATATATATATATATATATATATATATATATATATATATATATATATATATATATATATATATATATATATATATATATATATATATATATATATATATATATATATATATATATATATATATATATATATCTGGAAGTCCATTTGAAAACCTTTTTTATTGATCGTGGTATGTGAACTTAATTTCTTGCAAGCTAACCATGGTTTGGAGCCTACGTGTAAATAAAACTAAAGAAATAGATACCGGTCTATCATTGATGCTGTTCTTAGTCAAGCCGAACTCATATCCACTCTTTAATATTAACTAATGGTTTGAAATTTCACTGAAATAAAGACTTAAAA